>PVIU01002606.1:0-84824 GCA_004026605.1 Ondatra zibethicus | reverse complement strand
TTCTTGAGACACTCTAGGAACAGAGACAGCAGGGATGGGGCATCCCACCTATGGCCTAGCTTCAGCTCCCCAGGGAAGAAAGGAACCTTCCAGAAGACAGTTACCAGCCCTGCTGCTTCCTGCTTTCTCTGGCAACAGTGGAGCACACATTGGGTCAGTGCGACCTGCCATGGTGGCAGCAAGCTCTCTTCCAATTTCAGTTGTCATTGAATCCCTGTTTGTCCTCTGCTGGGTGCCCCAAACTGCAGGAACAAAGTCCTCCAGTGGCCAGGGCCACTGCCTGAGCCCAGAGTTCCTACTCATTGGTCTGTACAAACACCAGCAGGAAGGCTCCCCAATGATGTTTCCAAGGACTACCTCCAGCCCCTGGCTCCAAATCACACACCTGCCGTTTTGGAAGAAGAACAGGGGTCTGTGGAGATATAGGAGGCATGGAGAGAAGGCATCCGTAAACTCCCAAGTGTCCTACCCACACAGCAAGACAAGCCTAGCGTGGCAGCATGGGCCTGCCCTGTTCATCCCGTACCCCACATTCCTAGTCACGACTGCCCGGAGTCTCTGGCCCAGGGAGTCACATTTCACTCCATTTTCAACGTTCTCTGCTTCCTTTGACTCTCTTCCCTCCATGCTTCTCCTTTATTGCAGAATAACCCTGCTGTAAAGCCGAGGCTGTGTGATATTGGACACGTCACTTGACCTCAGCTTTCCTTATTGTTAAGTGGAAACGGTAACACCTGCCTAGCTCACAGGCCTGTGGTGACGTCATGTAGCAGCGCATGTGCGGTAACGGGGAGTGCCTAACACAGGAAAGGAACCTAACACATGTCTGTGGTTGTTGTTGCCACTTTCAATTAAGGAATGGAGATTTATCTAAAGTAAATTAATCCCCAAATCTCAGTGGCTAAGACAGCAAAGGTGCGCGTCTCGATCACATCCCTGTTCCTTCCTGTTGTCATTTCTACAGTGACTGGGAGATCACAGTTCCTTCTACAACCTCAGAATTTCATTTACTCATTTGTTGAAAGAAGGAAAAAAAAAAAAAAGAGCCAGGTCTGGCCTGCCTATCACACTCACCCTTATTCCATTTGCTGGAGCCCTGTCACATGGTCTTGTCTAACTAGAGAGAATTCTGGGAAATGTAGTCCAGCTACAACCCCTCCCCCCAACCAAAGCTGTATTTGTTCGTGGCTTCCAGGAAGTGAGAAACAGTCCTGATACCTCCTTCAAAGGCCCCAGTGTCCTCACTGTCTCCCACTAGGCCACACCTCCTGTGGGTTCAACCACCTCCCAAAGGTGCCCCCAGGTGGGGGTGGGAGGTGGAGCTAAGGACTTCTGCAGGATATTCCAGATCCAATTTAGGAAGACGTTTGGGACTGTGGTAAACATGAAACTGACTGCAAAGACAGCCGTTACTCCAAACCTAGCCAATCCGGGAGTCAATGTTACCCAAGCTGACTGGGTCTTTATAAAGCAACAGAGTGGGATTTTTATGTGCAGTTTCCCAGCTCCTTATATATAAATTTAGCATTGCTAAAGACACAGAGAGCTAAAAACAAATAAACAAATAAATCAACCTACAAAAAGACCAAGTTGGAGAAAGCCCACTGAGTGGGCAAAACAGAGCCAACTCAAAGCTCTCGGCTGTGCCCACTGAGGCAGCTGGCAGCCATGGCATAACCATTTCACTGGCTCCAGCCTCTGAACCAAACACCTAGGAATTTTCAGGTGAGAATGACACGTATTTCTTTTAGTTCCTACACAAGTTCCTTTCTCCCTCCAGTTTATGCGGACTGGGGCTGGGTTACTCCTAGAATATGTGTGTTTGTGGGTTTTGCTTGTTTGCTTGTTTGGCTGGTTAGTTTTGGAGGTGAGAGGCAGGGTGTTAGGGACGGACTCTGCGACTCTGGTTATGGAGGCTGAGGAGAGCTGGCTCTGCAGTCAGCAAGTCAGGGACTGTGATTAGTGTCTCATGCTAACTTGAAAGCCAAACCTGCAGCCTCAAGAGCCAAGGAGAGCTGGTGCTCATGAGGCCAGAAAGCACCCACATCCCAGCTGAAGGCGAATGGGTTCCTCTCACTCAACGTTCTTGTTTGTTAATTGCCAACTGATTGCTTGAGGCCATCCAGATTATCGAAGACCATAGGCTTTGCTCAACCTACTGCCCAAGTGCTATTAGTCACCAAGTCCCCTCAGATATATCCAGCATGGTTTGACTAGATGTCTAGATGTCTGGAGACTCACGGAACTAACCATCTCAAAGACTTTGCCTTCTAGCCCTCTGAAGACGGAGTCTGTGTTTCAGGCCAGTGTCCTGAACTCTAGCCTCCGCTCACCACCAATGTGCGCTGTGACACCTCGGTCAGTCCCCCATTGCCCACAGCCATGAGGTGAGTGAACTCAATCCCATCACCCACACGCTCTATTCCCACTTAGCAGTTTCTGCCTTGGAAGCAGAAAGGACCACATTGACCAGACACATCGCTATGGCTTTATTGAGTAATTTGTACAAAACCTCCAAGAATAATTTATTCACCCAGCGGCGTGAGACGAGGGGGAGAAAATCAATAGCACGGTGTCTCAGTCGTTTTTAATTTTCTAAATCAGAAAGCGGTCGTATTCCCTTTCAGAGTACTTGCAGGCAACTCAGTCCACACTGGGTCTTTATGACCGACTTTCAAGAGTGCCTGAAGAGATTCCCTTGGGGCCCAGAAAATCCTCACCTCCACAGAAACTGCAGGAAGGAGGCCTCCTGTGAAGCCCACACCCCCAGGCTTCTCCTGACTGCTGGGTGAGGCTTTGAAGGGAAAGGGTATTCTACCTTACATCAGCCCTAAGTCACGACTAAAAGAAATTTAAAGAACCTCTCCAATTCTGTCGCCACCTCTTCAGCAACACAAAGCTGAGATGGCTCCTTCCCTTTCATCAAGATAATGCCCAGGCTGACACCTCCCTCAGCTTGCCTGTGCTGGCAGGAAAGAAACAGTGGAGATTTTCTGCTGAGACTGTTGTGTGTCACTAAGCCTGAGGAAGAAATTTAGTTGCTATTTTCTGCCTCCAGCAGGCTAGGTGGGAGGCAAACGGACAGGCCTTTCGTTAAAAAGACAAGGCTCAGCCTTCACACTCACAAGCCCGTTGGAGTAGGAGCCTCTTCAAGCCTCAGTGGACTCATCCGAACAATGGGTCAGGTATAATCTCCTTCTTTAGTGAAGGTCAAGGGTCTCAGGAACTAACACCTCTGCTACTAGATATTTTGGATGGTGAGCAACAGGAATCAACTCTGGCTGCCTTGACAAAGATCAGTTCTTTGGAAGTTTAGAGTCCACAAGTCAGGCACCAAGACTAGACAGGGCAGAGGCAGGCTGGACAGGGCAGAGCCAGCCTCTTTTGTAGAGACCACATTTGTGGAGTCTCAATTCCAGCTTTATCATTTTGTTTTATGATTTGTGTTTGTAATTTCCTGAACTCTGACCTGTTGACCTTTGGTGATAGTGATCAATATGGGGTTCCTCCATCTTCACTGGGTCTGCAGCTTCCCTCTGATTAATTTCTAAAGGCATCTTTCATTGGACTTAGGGTTTACCCTAAATCCGTGATGATATAATCTTAAGACTCTTTCCCTGATCACATTTCCAAACTCCCTTTCACCAAATAAGGCCCCATTCACAGCTTCTAGTAGATATTCTCTTCAGAGGGAGACACCATTCCGTTCGACTCACTGCAAACAGCAACAATTATTATGTTTTGCTGATAGTTGTTCAACCACCCACCTTCAAAGTTAGTAGAAAAACCCTTCTAGCCTCTTCCAACCAAGGCCTCTCCAGAGCCCTCAGCAACTTAACACACATCAGAGGGGACATGTGACCAATCAGTTTTCCATGGAGAAAATGCCAGGGGAAGAACAGACGCTGCTGTCAGGGATCATCCGTCAATACCTGGGGACCAGCCATGCTGGCCTACTCGATGAGCTGCTATTACAGTCCTTCTAGCCTTGATCCCCGTTAGTGTCATCTTGTCGTGGAGGGAGGAACAGCATCATCAACACTTCCAGTACCTGACTTGGTCCAGGATGCCCTGGGGTAGGGCTTGCAGGCATGTGGCTCACTTTCCGTCCCCTGCCCCTTTTTACCTTCGGGGATCAAGGTAGCTTCAGGATGCTAGTCACATTGGTAACCAATTTCCTACCACCTCTCAGAACGAGAGCTTCCAACATCCATCTCCAGAGAATAGTCCTTCACCGGACAGGCAATATTTACTCTTTACCATCAAAGCACCAAGAGCCTGGTTTTCTAACCTTCTGTGATGGTTTGGTCTTCATTGTCAATCTGATTGGATTGAGAGACACTTAGGATCTAAATCACACCTCCAGGTGTGTCTATGTGCCCCAAAGACATTTAGATCATGAAGGCTCAGACCTAGTCAATAGATTGACCCTTTGACAGATTTATATAATTACGGCATTATTGTAAGGTAGTAAATTGAGAAATAGCCTAAATGGAAGATGTCGTAGGTCACTAGGGCATATCTATGGGCTATCTCTTGTCCTGGACTTTTCCTGTGTTTTCTTTTCTCTGCTTCCGGGCAAACATGATGTCCGCTGCCCTAATCTAGCATGCCTTCCCTGCCAGCATGTGTTGAATGAGCCCCCTGAAACCACGAGACAAGCAAGTCTCTCTTCCTTTCAAGTGTTGGCATCAGGAATTTTGTCATGCCAATGAGAAAGGTACGTAATACAGCCGCCTTTCTAGGACACTGAGCCACAGCTGTTCCTCCTGAGGGAAGCTGCTGTGTGAGTCTTAGGTACCCACCCCTGCTCTTTGGGAGAAGAGGGAGAACCTCGAAGAGCTCCAGGGTGGCTTCTGACTCCGAATATAGGAAGGAAATCCCACAAGTTCAACCTCTGTGGGTGATTCCATGTTATCACATGAAAAATCAGATTGCAAAGTAGCGCAAAGACTGCCATCCTATTTCTGCCCATCTGATGTGGATCTCAGAATGGTGCCCATTAGGTGATTTACAGCAGTTGTCCCTAGGTGGTGAGATTCTGGACTATTTTTATTTCCATCATTTTCTTATCTGCATTGTCTCAGTGTTCTCCAGCAAGCATGTATCACTGCGGTAATAAGATTTCTAAGGTTATATAAGAAACAATGCTAGCACCTGGCAATCACACGGTGCCTTGGCAGGTCTCACATCTCTCATCTAATTTCCTATCCGTGAGGTCAGAAGGGCAGGTATTTTTATCCCTGCTTTATAGATGGGGCCTCTAAGGACCAGCAGATGTGAGATACCATGTGCCCAAGGTCTGAGAGCAACTCTGAGACCAGAACCTGGGCAAGGTTGCCAGCTCTCAGCTCCACTGGCCTTGCTCAGGCCTGGAACAAGCCAGCTAAGTATGGCAATGCTAAAGAAGGATCCAGAAATGGAGTCTTTGCAGTGCTGTAGAAACAAGCCTAGAAAGAGAAGGGGGACCTGAGGCTCAGCAGGTGGCCCCTAGTCAAGGTGATGATGGCCTTATGCAAAGGGAGCCCAAGGTGTAAGCTGCAAAATGTCACCAGGGAATACAGCTACACTGTCACCCAAGTTGGGAAACATCATGAGACGTCTTTCCTGTTGGTCCGTCTGCCTTCTTAGGAAAGGCAGGCAGAAACGCCATTCTTCTCCAATTCCATGTCATGGGGGCTTTGAAACTATGCCCCCTCTTCTGGTCCAACATGCTCACAGCAGTGGGCTCTCTCCTAAAGAGCCAGTTCAGAGACACCTGCAGTTGCTATTCTGCTTCTGCATCATCCTGGGGCAACATCTCCTACAGATTACAGGAAACCAGTCCAACTGCACTAATTAACTCCCCAAACCCTGAAGCCACTCAGAGTTCTGAGCCATCCTGTGGCAGATGTGGGAAGGGAAGGTAGGAAAAGTGCAAGGCTAAGTTCTGGTGGGATGCATACGAGTGGGAGCCAGAGGCGGTGCCTGGTGGGCCGCGGTTTAGTTAGAACTTGTTAGATTGTAAACAAGAGAAAGCCAACACAAACCCACTGGGGCAGAAAGAGCAATGTTGAGAAGAATGGGGACATCATTTCCGGTGACTAGGAGGTCACAACTGGGTCTCAGGGCCAACATAGCACCATTTCGGGTCTCACTTCCTCTTCCCTCCCCACCTTTCCCTCCGTATGTTTTGTGTTTGTTGGCTTTATTGTTTCCCACCAGTGAAAGACTCAACTGCTCTCCTTAGACCCAACGTTCATAAAACATTCCAAGGAAGGGACATGACTAGATAACCTGGAATCTGGTGTTCAATGCTAGACCCGTGGGCAAAGCCAGGACAGCTGAGTCTCAGAGCCACATCCGGGAGGAGTCACACCCAGGAGGAGTCACACCCGGGAGGAAGTGTTCTGGGAGGGCGAGAGTCCAGAGAAGCAGCACTGTTTAGCTAGCATCTCATGTCTAAAAACCAGCTTTGGTTCTGATCTCTGCTGAGTTCATCTTCTGCAGGATCCTTTTGCCTTCACAGCCACCCTTATGCAGTGGCCATTGCCATCCTAATTATCAAAAGAGGGCATTCAGTCCCAGACGGCAAGTAAATTGCTCGAGTCATGTAGCCAGTGCCTGATGGAGCCACAGTTTAAATCCATATCTGGTTAGCTTCAAAGCACTTTGGCTTTCTTACACCATATTGTGTTGTAATTTAAAAGGCATTTAAAGTAGTTAACTGCATGCAAAATCCCGAAAAATCTTTCCAGCGGCTTCTTGGGATGGTCTCCCTCATCCTTAAGGAAGCATACAAGCATCAAGAAAGCTATGCATTAGGTCCAGGGACTGAAGCACCCTGAGTGCTGACTGACTGTGTGCTCAACTGTGTGCTGAACATTTTCACACTGACCTCTCAGCCGTGTGCTATGTGATTCCACAGCTGTTAGGGGTGGCTATTTACACTGAAATTCATTAATATGGATGACCTCCCTAAAACCGGTCGCATCTCAAGTGTCCTTAATTCCATGTGTTGACTAGTTGTCATGTTGGAAAGCCCAGATAGGGGACAGTTTAGCAGCTACAGAAAGTTCTGTTGGTTGTCACTAGCCTGGAAGCTCCAGACAGCATGCCCTGGCTTTGCTTTCTGCTTTACAGGCCATGCTTTACAACACCTACCCGAGACCGAGTAGGTGATCAGTAATTAGGCGAACAAGCGAAGGACTGAATGAATGAACATCCTCACAGACAAGTGCGGCGACATGACTTACTCAAATAGAACCTCCTGCAAACTGCACGAAGTGCAAGAGGCAGTGTGCAGTGCCTGGTGTCCCTGAAGGTAGCTCCTGTTTAGGTACAGTTGGAGTCAGGGAGGAACAGAGCCATAGAATAGCCACCTGCCCCGAGCACCTGTTCTACTCGCTCAAATTTATTGTTTTTTTTTTTGTCAAATTTATTCTTTTGAATACTCAGCAACCTTAGAAAGGGAGATCATTAACCTCATTTTACGGACAAATAAATGGAATTTTAGAAAGGCTAAGCAAGCCTCTTACTATCACACTGCAAGTACATTTTGGAACCGTCTCTGCCCATGCCATCCTTCAGCCAAGGCTGCTTTGCCGTTTGCCCTGTGTGCAGAAGGACACTGCTGGCTTCTGGGCTGCCATAGTCTTCAGATTTAGGGTGAACCTGACTCTCTTCCTTCAAGCAGGCAACTCTCCATTTCCTTTCAGTGCCCCCAACGCCAAGCAACTAAAGCATCTATTTGCCAGCCAGCCACACCTGGCCCAAAGGTGAGTGTCACCTTACAGGTCTGACGCGCCTTGCAGAGGAAAATGATGACTCTTTTGCACCCCCTTGTGGCCAGGTGAGGCATGGGCGGAGAGCAACAGGGACCCTTTTGTGATGGCAACCTGCCCCGTGGTCTTGGTGGTCTTGCTGTGCCATTCTACCCCATTAGCACGCGGCTTGGAGTGACGATGAGCTTGTCCATGTGGCCCTGTTTGCGGGGCCTTTGTGGCTCATAACCTAAGTGTGTGCTCTCACCCAAATCACCTATCCATCGAGGGTTCTCATCTTTAAGTTTCTAGAGTGCTGCTTTGTCAAACAGCTCTTTTCTTGCTTGTTTATTGTCTAGATTTGATTAAAGCATATTATATTATCAGGATGTCCCTTCCCCCTAAAGGTCACTTTCCACAGGCTCGATTTAATTAACGAGTGCTGACTTGAAGATGAGAGGTAGAAACAAAAGGTCTCCCTTATCCAATCGGAGCCCAAATAAAATCATATTAACATTTCACCTTTCGTTCCCGTGTGAGGGAAGTCTGTGGTGTGTTGTATCAAAAGCTACCGAAATCATTATGAAGGAAAGAGAGAAAAGGAGGAGACTAGCGGCCATGAGTTGGGACCCACCCTCCTTGACCTAATAGGAAAGAAAGAGGACGAGAAAGAAGTGGAGACAAAGAAAGAAAAGAGAGGGGAGGGGACTGTAAAGCACAGTCCCAGACTTTAAAACAAGTCAGGGCAGAAGCCCAGGCTGGAAGCCTTGTGCAGGCATGCGTCATTCTTGCCTATCTGCCTCCCATCACTCTGGAAAGACGCCTGGTCCACGGCAGCGACTCAGCAAGTGTTTGTCAAATATTAATATCAACCCAAGCAAGCAGATTGTCATGAATCTTTCCTTGGTGCACTCTGGATGCTGCGGCAAGTCATTGTTCCTGTGTGACCCGGAGCGGCTTTGTCGGCAAGCAGGAGGACAAGGTGCCTTCCCTGACTCCCTGGCAGGGAGCTTGGAGGACAGGAATGCAAAGGTTAGAGCCCCGCAGTGGCACACCCGCCATAAGGACTCCGTGCTCCTTCTACAGGCGCCTCCAGAGCCCAAGGCACAAGCCCATCACCCACTCATGCCCTTCACCAACACAGATGAAAAAACCAAATAAACTCAAGCAAGCAAGCAGACTGCCATCACTTGTGCAGAGGAAGGGAAGAGGAACAGAGGAAACCCAAACATTAAGAAGCAACGCTATTTCTATTATCTGAAGGGAAAATGAGGCTGGGTTGTGTACTTTAACATCTCAAATTGCCTGTCAACTTGCTGCAGGTCTCTGCCTTCCTGCCTTGAATCCTCATGGCTGGGAATGAATAGCATGTGGCACAGGAGAAGCACCCCCCACAGAGGGGAAAGGTCACCAGGTGTGAGTGCTGCAAGGAAGAGTTTATTAAAGCCCTGGCAGGTGAACCTCCCCACAGGCTCAGGGCTTGTCAACAGAGTTCCCATCTCTGTGCTCTGCCCAGGTGGTGACAGCCGGCGCAGGTCCTCCTCCTCGGGTCCTACTAGAGACAGGGGAGGCTAATTACAGATGTGTCTTCTGCCTGCATGAGGGACACGAAGTGCCGTCCTAAGGTCACATGTGACAGTGTCTACAGGGTGGCAAAACTGACTCCCCTGGGCTAGGAGATAGCAAGAACACCTCAATAGCCCTCCAACCTGGTCTGCTCTTCCACCCCAGGGTGGCCTAGCAAAGCCCAGGGGGTCCCAAGTTTCTGATTCCTAAGGCCACCAGCTTCTCTTAAATTAGTTGATCCAAATCCAGTAATCAGACAATCTATGATTGCTTAAGACAAACGCTAACTCTGCCATTGCTGTGCTGGGTCAATGGCAGCAAGCCTGCTATTTCTCTACCTTAGCGAGCGCAGGAGTGGAGTGCGGGGTGAGGAGGCTGAAGAAAGGTCCTGGGGGCGGGGGTTCTCCCCATGGTCTGGCACCACAGCTCAGGGCAGCCTTCAATCCCCATCCTTTCTCCTGCCAGAGTCACTTTTTGTGATTAACATTCTGATAGGCAGGGTTAACCAAGACAGTCTGCAGCTGTTTTGTTTTTTTTATGAAGACTTGGTTTTCTTTTTCTAAGCCTATGTTAATTACCCAAGTAACTGGTTTCATTATGACATTTCCATATACACTGTGCTTCCATCTTGCTTGCCTACCATTGTGCTCTCCAGGGCCCCTTCCTCCTTCCCCTAAACCCCCTTCTAGTTTAATTTTTGTCGTCATCTTAGATTCCACATATGAGCGAAAACAACCACCCCTCTGAGTTTGGCCTACTCTGCTCACCATGACGCTCTTCAGTGCATGGAAAAACAATGCTCAGGATTTTTAAGGGTTAAGGAAAGCAAATCAAAACTATACTGAAATTCCGTGGCCCCAATCAGAATGACTCTCCTCCAGAGGAACGTTCATGAGGACGTGGTGAAAGTGGAACCTTGTACACACTAACACTGGGAACAGAAGCTGGTGCAGCCAGTATGGAATCAGTATGGAAAATCCTTCAAGACTGTCAAGTGGAAATGCTACACGACCCGGCCCTGCCACCCTCTGGGGATGTACCAGTCAGTAGAGGCACTGACACATTGTATCATGCTCTTTGTGACACTGTTCCCAACACCCAAGGTATAGGATCAGCCTAGATGCTCTGGTTCTTTGTCTATTTGTATGTTTGTGGGGGCTAGCCACCTCTAAATACAAACATGAGATTCACATAGAGAAGCTCCCATCCTCTGGGCTAGAGACTTCTGGGAGAAGTTACTTGCCATAGAATTTCATCTTTATGCAGAGAAATGGAGCAAGCACAAAGTGGGGAGTTATGTGGCATTCCTGGGCAATTGCTTTGTATAGTCTGTAAATATTTAATTTTAGAAATTAAAATATAATTAACATCATTTCCCCCTTCTTTTTCCTCCCTCCAACCCTTCTATACAACTCTGCAATCTTCCATGCTCTCCCTCAAATTCATGGCCTTTATTTCTTTAATTGTTGTTATACACACACACACACACACACACACACACACACACATACACACACATGCACACGCACACATATATATACATATATATTCCTAAATTTATAAATACAACCTATACACTTCAAATAATGTCACTGGTATGTATGTTTTCACGGCTGACCATTTGGTATTAGGTAACCAACTGGTGTGCTTTTCCCCGGGGAAGACTATTCCTCTCCTTTCTGCTTTCCTTGGTTGCCTATACTTTTGCCTAGGGTTGAGGCTCCTTGAGCTCCCCCTGCCATGTTAGCATGTCTATTGGTATTGCTATTTTGTTTAGATAGCTATGATGATGAGACTTCACGGGTATAGCTTCTCGGACATTTCTAGGAGACACAATCTCATGGCAAACTTCCTGTTCCCCTAGCTCTTAAGGTCTGTCAGTTCCCCTGAGGCTTAGCTGCAGGAGCTGTGTTGTAGACGGATCAGTTGGGACCGGGAATCACAAAGTCACGTGTCCTCTGTATTTTGATTGTGGTTTTCTGTAGTAGTCTCCATTTATTGAAGGAGGCATTTCTTTGGGGAAGGTTGAGAACTATAATTACCTGCAAATATAAGGGTAAATATTCAGAATGCAGTTAGCAATTATGCTGACTTAGTAAAGTGGTGGTTGCAGGCTCTCTTCCAAGATTCATGGCTTTAGTAGCCACAGATAGTTGGCTATGCTTTCAGTCCCAGGCATGATTTCCATTTTGTTGAGCAGGTCTTAAGTCCAATTAGAGAGCTGTTGGTGACTGCCAAGGTGTGTGTGTGCCACTATTACACACTTAGGGACATCCTGACAGGCTAATCATTGTTTTAGTTCATAGGTATCATAGCTGGGTGGGATGATTGGTGGATTCCCTACCTTGGGAGCTGTGTGAAGTCTTTTGGTACCATGGAAGCTAGTCTTCAAGGAGGAGGCTTTTGAGTCAGATCAGCTCAGAGCTTCCAGGTTCTATGTCTGAAGTACGTGATATCTTCAGCAATAGGAACTTAATTCAGCCTCTGGGACACAACCAAGGGCAACATCAACAGCTATGCTTTAGGAGTCTCTTGAGAACAACCCTGACCTATCACACAAAGGGAGGCTTCTCATGCCTGGTGTTGGAGTTATAAATATTTCTTGAGTACCTGCTACATGCCAGGTCCCATTCTGGGCATTTGGGATGCATTAGTGAACACAGATCTTGATCGCTGTTACTACAGGAGGAGTCAGTAAACAAGGAGTAGGCATAAGGGCAAACAAGTCGGTGTGTTTTACAGTGAGAGACATCATGGTGAGAGAGGAGAAACAGGATCTAGGGGTCTAAGGTATGAGGATCGGAAGGTGTTCCTGAGAGCTGTTGGAACAAGAGGAGAAGCAGCTGTCTGGTCTGGGCTGGAGGTGGGGAGCAGCAAGGAAGGGGGCCAGAAAGTTTGTCAAAGTGGGAGATGCCTGCCTGAAGTGGGCAGTGCTCCAGTGGGCACCTGTTAGACTCTGGAGAAGAGGAAGGCCGACGGAGGGACCTCAGGACTTAGTCTGGCTAGCACAGTGAGTTCGACACACACTGGGGCTGTGCTTTAAGACCCGTTAGTTGTCAAAAGGGATCTGCATTCTGTACTGAGAGGACTAAGACTGCAAAGGGCTGTGTTTGAGTCCCGCAAACAAGTGTTGGGGCAAGCAGGGAATGAGATGCTGGCTGTGCCGCTCTCCAGTACCATCTGCTTCTCTAGACCTGGAATACAAGGCCCAATTTGGCTAATTACAGGAAAACGGTGGTGTCACATGTCACTTACAGGAAGATGCACTTAAAGCTCTGAGTGAGAATCCCCGAGGACCCTGTGGCATGTGGCTGCAGACTTTCTGCTATGTCAGGGGCCCCAGCTTATTTGCTCGGCATGACTTAGTGGCTGCCATAATTTGGGTGTGAGTGCCCACAAGCTTGTTTGCACCACGGCATGACTTAGCCTACAGTAAGTGACTGCTAGTTTGGGTATGAATGCCCGCACCAAGCCTGTTTGCTCTGTGGCATGACTTAGCCTATAGTAACGGCTATAGTTTGGGTGTGAATGCCCACACCAAGATCACCTTAAATGTGTTGGACTGGCAGAAGAGGCCTTTGGGAGGTGATGCCTGGATTACAACTTGGGATCCTGGACTTGTTCTCCCCATTCTGCATGGCCCCTACTAGAAACAGAGTCATTCTCCTGAGAGAATGTGCTGTTTCAAAGTAGGCTGGTGCCTTCCTTGGGCCTCTCTTGCCACACCTCTCCTTGGTCGCCCAACACTCTTGCTGTGAGATACTATCTGTCATGTTAGGATGCAGCATGAGATCTTAGCCAGATGTAGTTCCTGATTTCAAATATTCCTACCCCAAGAACCATGAACCATGAGCCAAATAACCTTCTTAACATGTATTTCCAAGTCCTGGTTGTTCTATTATAACCACGGGGAATGGGCTGAAACAACAACTGACCAAGGGCTATGGGAGAGAGCTACGGCCTCTGGCCAGACTCACCTCACTCCTGGGAGCTGGCAGACCCTTCTCATGTCTGTGTGCTTTGTGAACCCTTCCTCACACCCAGCCAGCCCAGGCCAGCTCTAGCTCTGAGTCGACTGGCATCTCTTGGTGTGTCTTCTACCCAATGTACTATAGAGGGGAACCAAAACACACCCCCTCCACAGAAGCAGAGACTGAGGCACAGATGAGCCCAGTGATAGAGCCAAAGCCATCAGAAGGTTTTGGGGGGAAAGCTCAAGGCCACACCTTCCTGGCCCTTGATTTCCTGTTTGGGAGGAGCTGAGAAGTGGGGACACATATTCTTCATTATTCTCTGGCCATAGGGGTAACCCACCACCTACACTAACGGCAGCTATGCCCAAGGAAAGGAGGGTGGCATGTCCTGGGGCATCTCCACCAGCTCCATCTCTCCTAGGCGTTGGCCCAGGCACACAGGCTGTATGGCATCTCTCACTAACAGACGGGGATACCTGACCACTGCTACACACAGACTGTCTTTCTGCCTGAAAAGCTCTGGTTATCCCCTGTTACCGGATTGGCTCTTGATTCATTTGTCACCTCCTCAGGGTGGTCTTCCCTGATTTCCCAGGCAGGCATCCCAGTATCCACGCTCACACCTCCTGTGATATCCTAGCGTCTGCCGGGCATGCGCTCCTCCAAATGGTCCATCTTCACTTCTGGACTCTAAGCACCTCCAGGGGAGGGCTTTGCCTCTCAGAGTTTTGAACTTAACAAGCCACACTAAGTATTTGTGAACAGTATGAATAAATTGTCAAAAACTGTACAAAAGGAAGGGATTTTTGTCTGCCTGCATTAAATGGCAATTCTAACATCTCCGGCTTAGGTGGATTTCGCAGATCCCCTCACTGTTGGGGCTTGATTGCGTTTTAAATAAAAAGCCCCAGTCCCTAGACACCGTGGCAGCTCACATCAGAGCATCTCCCCCGTAATGAACTTCCCTGAACATTATTGCGGCTTTAAATTGTGTTAATCAAATGGGAAGTGGTAAGCGGTTTCCCTCCCGTGTAATCCTCCCTGAGCCGAACACCCTCGGTGGGGAAATAAGAAGGCTGACGGAGCAGAATACGGGACGGATCAAAGAATGGCAACAGTTTGGATTTGTGTTAATTTTGCATGTTACAAGCACGAAGCCTTCCTCGTTTCTCTTTTATTAAAAAGCGGCAGAAGCAGGACAATGATACTCTGTTTGAGAAGAGCCGATCAAAAGCAGAGCACTTTGTGCAGACACCATAGAGGCAGAGGGAGAAGGGCGGCTGAGACACGATGCCATGACTCCTGCACCTAAAGGGGAAAAAACTCAAACCTCCTGGCCAAACTTCCCTCTGAAGCATCCGTGTTTTCAAGAGTGAGGGCCACAGTTTCACTTCTTCCGCAAGATGCAGCCAATGGTTTGGGGTCAAACCATCCATTCTTCCCTCCTGTGCAGCCACTACTTCCTCCTGAGCACAGGCAGGACTGTGATCATAGAGGACAATCAATGCCAGGGGAGAATTGGGGCCTAAGAGGGGTTCAGCAAGGTGTCAAGTGCCCACTGTTCCCACAGTCCTACTGCACAGAGTATTGCCGGACATGCCAGGGTCCTGGGTGGATCAATAGCAATAGTTTTGGCCTATGTTAATTTTGCATGTGAAAGAAAAGAAAATGGTCATGCATAGCTAACTACTTCCCTTTTCAGTCAAGGGATCCTCCAGTTCCTTAGCCCATGAGGAAAATGTCTCACAGCATATTGCTTTTGTCATCGCTGTGACCTGGCAGAAGCTACTTAAAGGAGCAAGGGTCTAATCTGGCTCACCGTTTCAGGGATGTAGTCCATCTGTGTGGGAGGCGTGGTTGAGTGTGTAAAACAGGATGTGTGAAGGAGGTGCCTCGTGCATTGGGAAGACACATGGCAGAACCCTGGGACAGAACCAGAAGCAGCTCTGACCTTCAAGGGGGATCCCAGTGACCTATTGATCCTAGCCACAGTCCCAAAAGGTCCCACACCCTTCCAAAACAGTGCTCCCAGCTGGGGACCAAGTGATTAAATATAGGGTCCCATGAGGGCATTCTGTCCACTTGGTGATACTAACTATCCTATAGTAACTTCAGTGTCTGTTAGTTTCCTTGGTTTCAAGTACAGAGAAAATCTGAAGCAGGCTGGAGACACCAGCTCTAGCTCCCATTCCGGAAGTTCAGCTGGGACGTCTCATCTATTGGTGGGGCTCCTGACAAGACACATGTGGGCCATTGAAGAGAAGGGAGAGAAACAAGGCAGGGAAGCAAAGTGGGGGGGGGGGTATGGAGCTAACCCCAACTGTAGCAGAGCCTCCTGCCATGCTATGGGACACTCAGTAGGGAACTGATAGCATCGCTGTCAAACAGACAGGACAATCATGTCGAAAAGCCCCATCTCTGAGCCCGGCTCTCTTATCTGTACCGCCATGATCAGTGCATGTACCTCCACAATGCAGGGAAGTGATGCCCAGAAAGATTCAGAAATGAGCCTTGTTTCCTAGTGACCCATTACCAGCTTGGACCACTGGAACCTGGGGAAGCTCTCTAAGAACACTTCCAGTACTTACTGTGGGGCTACACGCTCAAGAGTGGCAAACTGCTATCGGTCCTGTGGTCCAGGATGTTTCATAAGTATTTCTATTTGTCAGACTCTGGGGCGCTGTAGCAGAAAACACCCTCTAGCCTCTGGGAATGTAAAAAGGAACCACTGCCAAGTGCGGTAGCCTTCCGTGTCATGCTGGTAGACTTTATCCGTGCCAGATGCTTTCATTATCTGTGGTTCTCAACACATGGGGCACGGCCTCCAAACACCTTTGGAACACACATTATGATCCGTTACAGTGGCAAAAATACAGTTACGGAGTAGCAACGAAAATAATTTTAAGGTTGGGGGTCACAACCCAAGGAGCTGTGTTAAAGGGTCGCAGCATCAGGAAGGTTGAGAACCCACCACTTCAGATGTTGGTGGGTCACAGACTCAGATAAGGTCAGAGATTCCAAAGTATTCCTCTGGAAGGACAGGGATGCTGGGATAGGGCGGCAGAGGGGAAGGAGCTTGAGCCAAGGCCAGGTATTTTGGCTAAGATCTACCTCTGCCATGAACTCGCCAGGAGCCTTCAGCACCATTCTGTGTGCCCCAGAGCCATGACGTCACTTGCACAGACTCATGAGGATGCTGTCGCCAGTGATCAAAGATGATGACCGCGAATGCCCCAAAGAGGGACTTGCTCCACCAGGAGGGAACATCAGGGCATCAAGGGATGAACCTGGATGAGTCAGAAGTGGGATATGCACATCCCTAACGGCAGTGTGAGGAACAAGACTGCCGCTCACGAAAACAAGCAAGATGAGGTAGCCGGGTGCTGGGCATACACTTGCAACCCCAGAACTCGGGCCAAAGCAGGAGGATCCTACATTCCAGACCAGCATGGGCTGCACAGCTAGAGCCTTGGATGACACATGGACTTAGGTGCAAGTCAACAGCTTCTACCCTACTTCTTTTTAAATATATCTGAGTATTTTCCATTTTCTAAGTGCTATGCCACACACACACACACACACACACACACACACACCCCAGAATCATCAACCTCATCCCAAAACAACAGCAACAATGAAACAAGTGACAGTGTCCCCGGTTGGAGCCCACAAGACTCTACAGTAAATGCACAGCTGACAGATTCAGAAAGGCAGACCCACAAGTGTACAACTTACAGGGCACCCTATTTTGCAGAGCTGCGGGAACACTTGTTGGAAAAGTCACTGTCATATCTGTGGAAACTTTGCAAGGTCATGATTCTCCCTTCAAAAAGGGATTCCTTCCCAAAACACCCCAGCAGTGGGACTTCTGCAGGGGCAAGAGAATGACCTTGCTCCATTTCCCCCACACCATGAGTGTGGCCTTAGAGGACAACACTTTGTTCTAGCAGTCAAATTTGCAGAGTTAATCCCACAAAATTACCTGCTAACAGACCACACAGAAATTTCTATAGAAGGCAGCATGCCCCACCTTTGCTAACAAACAAATCTGGGTGTCCCCAAAACTGGTGATCACAAGAGATTGGATGAAGAGAGCGGGTGAATCCAGGATTCAGGGATGTTTAGTAACTTTATCTAATGGTTTGGAATGTCAGGTACTTCCCTTTGGATGCTGGCTCTTTCCTGGGTCAGGCCACCTGTTCCGGAGCACTGCTTTCTCAGGTTCTACCTGCCCTTTTTGTGATTTTGATATGCATATTATCATTGTCTTCACCTATGCAATTTTCCAACTATGTCTGTAAAAACTAGAAACCTCGGGGAGATCTCCCCTTACTCTTCTTATTCTTCCCCTTGCCCGAAAAATAAAGAACATGCAGAGGTAACATGGTTGAGTTAATTTGTTTACCCTCGGATCTTCACTGGCCATAGCTATCCCATTCTGAGTCCTGAGGGAGTACTGAGGCTGGAACTCAAGGCCCCCAATAGTCCTTCACCTCATGAAGGCCACATCTCAATGTTGATCCAAGGAAGTTGATACACACAAAATGCTTATGGTCCATCGCCAGCTCCTTCTCACACACCATAATCCCAGGATTCTGTCTCACTTTTAGGGTTCACAGAATTTAGTGCACTAGTATCATTGTTTAGTCATTCAGGTTTCTTTATTGTGGGAGAGGACAAATATTTTGTTGTAATGAGGCGAGCGGGCTGTTTCCCACCACCCGGCTAGCTTAACCCCTGAAATAACCACACAGAAATTGTATTAATTAAATTACTGCCTGGCCCATTAAATCTAGCCTCTTCTTGGCCAACTCTCACATCCTCATCTAACCCATTTCTATAAATCTGTGCAACACCACGAGGTTGTGACTTACTGAGAAAGATTCTAACCAGCGTCAGTCTCAGGCAGGAGCTTCATGGCATCTGCCACACTGCCCTTCTTCCCAGCATCTAGTTTGGTCTATTCCACCTATCTAAGTTCTGCCCTATCAAAAGGCCAAGGCAGGTTCTTTATTCAACCAATGAAAGTAATACATAGTCAGAAGGACCTCCTACACCAATATTTACTTTCTTATGTGAACTTTCATAAATGCCTCTTTGAGAAATAAGTGAAGTGTGGAAATACAGATTGAAAGGGCACAGGCATTTCTGACTACAGCCTGGGGTCTGAGATTTAAATTTTAAGTCTCTTGAAATAGACAAGAAATCTGCAACAAAGGTATCTGAGATGGAAGAGTTATTCTCAAATGCTGGTGCATTCACAGCGTACTTGTAAACCCAAAGGACTCATGAGTCCAAAGGAAAGCTCACGGGAAATTAGAGAGTTGTTGAACAAAGAATTAACTAAATACAAAATATAGTGTGTCAAGTATATACTATATAGTTAAAAATCATCAGACAGGGATTATGAAAATAAATATCTGTATTTTAAAAAAAAAGTAGCTTCATACCAATAGCAAAGCATCTTTAAGCAAAAATACTAAAGAAGAGAAAAGCAAACCTAAAGCAAACAGAAAAAAAGACAGGAAATCAATGATATTAAAAACAGAAAAATGGAGAAATCAATGAAAACAGAAGTTAGTCCTCTGAACAGATCGATAAGATTGATAAGTCTTTAGCTAGACTCTCACAGAAAAAGAAAATACACAAATTACTATTATTTGGAAAGAAGGGGCTGTTCTTTAGGGTTTTTTTTTGTTTGTTTATTTCTACAGATCACAATGACAGGAACAGCTGAGGAGTGGATGTCAGACACCATCTCACATGCACAGCCAACAGCTTAGGAGAAACCATTTTTGTGAAACCTAAAAACTAGTAAATGACCGGCTAGACAGACAGCCTAATAGTCTTCACCTCATATGAAATTACAGCCAAGACTTCTGAAAAAGGAAGCTGCAGGCTCTATCACACATTTAAAGATGGCATTCTACCTAGATTATGATCGGAAACACTCTTCGCTTACTTTATAAGGCCCAGCATTTCATTGACACCAAATCCAGAAAAAAAATTACAAAAACCAGTGCCTTTCATGAATATAGACAAAAATACTTACCAAAATATGAGTAGAATGTGAGAATATATACAAAGGATGATAAATTACAGTCAAATTGTTTGTCCCAGGAGGGCAAAACTGGTTCAGCATCTGAGAATGAGTCGTTGTAATCTCAATTAACAAAGTAGAGAATAAACCACATGATTCTATCAATAGACACAGAAAAGGCACTTTTAAAATTTAGTATCTATTATTTTAACAACAACAAAAAAAGCCTTGGCAACTTAGTGATAGAGGGAACTTCCTTAAGCTGATTTAAAAAACATCCTCAAAAATCCTACAGATAATGCCATGTTTTACAAGGTTCTTTTCTGTTTGTTTATTTACTTTTTTTAAACCTTCATCATTAAATGGGGAACAAGGAAAGGACATTCAAACACAGCAGCTGGGAGAGGCTTGTTTTCCTATATGTCAACTTTCTTTTCAAATTAAGTCATTTAATTCATTCTGCTTTTCCGCCCAGAATAGTCTCTGAAGAGGCAAACGTCTCCCACGCCGCTGATCCCTCCAGACACTGCCATTCAAAGCATAACACCACACAGCAGCTGGGTTTTCTCTTCCCATAACTAAATTTCTCCTTTAATTCCAACTATATTTTAACTGTAAAACTCTTACTTTCCCATCTTGAAATAAATCTGGTAAGAATGTTGCTTTTCTCCATCTTGCTCGTCAGTCCTCCCAAACTCCTGCCTGCTCCCACTACCCCTCACCAACTGACGGCTGTGGTTACAAACACCAGCCTTCCCCAAATGACGTGGAGATTCAAGGACCTCATGGGAGCACAAATTCAGAGTGCCCTGGCTACTTAGTTTTGTGTGTTTACCTGTTCAAGGAGGGCCCTCTTGAGGGGAAGAAACCAGAGGCAGTGCATGTGAGGTCTTGTTCTCTGTTTCATCCACCTCCCTTTAACTTATCATTTGCTTGAAGTAACCTGCTGTGTTTTATGACTTGCAGACAAGTATCTGAAGTGACATGCTGTCTGCATGAGAAGCTGTGTACCTCTCAGAATGGAAGTCCCTGGAAGGCAGGTGCATGTCTGATTGCTCACCACGGCATTACACGCCCAGCACCTAGACAAAGCATCTTTGTCTTCAGCAAAACATGATTTTGCTCATAAAAGGTATGATTGCCAGCTGGGTGTGGTGGCCCCAAGTTGCAATCCCCTCACTGTACCTCAGGCAGGAAGATGTTGGGTTTAAGCTATCTGGCAGGACCCTGTGTCACGTAGATCCCATCTACCAATCAAAAACAAAACAAAGAAGTGGCTCTCATTATGACTGATTGATTGATTGCAGAATTTCCAGAGCCCCGGAAAAGCATCCAGCGTCTGACTGGTACTCACTCATCCTGTTGCTGGTGTGCAGTGGCCTGGCTTTCTACAAGAGTCTGGAAATACAGCTATAAACAACTTAACTCCCTAGGGGTATTTGGGACACACGAATAATTAGCCTTAAGCTAGCTTCTAACAATCACTTGGAAGAACAGAGAACACTCGTCTGAAAATTCAAGGGCAAAGCAGGCCACTGTCCTCAGCATTGATCTGCCCTTTCTTAGTGCCATCTGCTCCCTTCAGGATCTGTCTCCAGAAACAAAAAAGAAGAAGAAGAAGAAGAAGAAGAAGAAGAAGAAGAAGAAGAAGAAGAAGAAGAAGAAGAAGAAGAAGAAGAAGAAGAAGAAGAAGAAGAAGAGCAAGGACAAGAAGAAGAACAACAAGAAGAAGAAGCCAAATAAGATTAAAGATGTCACCAGATGCTCCAGTAGCAGTAACAGTAGTTTCGTGGGTGAACATTCCCTGGTCCCCACTGGGACATTAATTGGTGCTGGGAGGCTGAGGACATGAGGAAGGAACAGAAGACAGAAGACATACATTTTTTTCTGGATGCAGGCTTGGGAAGGTCACAGCACTCCAGCTTGGAGCACGGGAAAGCACGCTCGCTGTTCTGAAGCTGCAGATACAGAACCGCTTTTCTGTCCCACTCCACCTCTTGGCTTCCCGAAGCCACACTCTGGCTCTCTAGCCCACATTTGTCCTGTGACTAGTGACTGCTACCTATCCAGTTCCATCCAATTAACAGATATCCATGGAACATCCCATCCGGAGGCCTGGGGAGTATTTAAAGTCCCCAAGCCTGGAGTGTAGCTCCTAGACTCCCACTCCCCATCACCAGCATCATGCCTGCCTGCACACCCAACGCTATTGGGGTATCCAATGTTAATCCTGGTGTGTGTCACAGTTCACTCTAGAAATTGAACCTAGAAGTTCTCTCCTTTTTATTTGGTCCTCCTCTGCATACAGTGAGTCCTCTACCTCAGCCCCTGAAGGCCTCTGCTTCATGCCTTACCTCCTCACCCCACAGCCTGGGCACACCTGAACTGCCTCGTCAGCCTCCCATGGGGCTCCTTTTCCAATGGCTCTGCTCTGCCCAGCCACTCCTCATGCTGTCTAAAACCTGTGTGTGTGCGAATAACTCTGATCCCATCACTTTGCTTCAAAACTGGACGGCTCTTTCTCTTCCTTTTCAGAGTCCCGAGTGCCATCCCAGTCTGGGGCTACTCTCTCTAGTTTCACTCACTCAGAGTTGCCCATTCCTCCTCCTCCTTCTCTGCCCCACCCACCTGTAACTCTTCCCGTATTATCCCATTAGAGTACAAATAATATTATCTGACAGCTGTTCACGTGTCTCCTGCCCTGGGCCGTGGCTCTTGCATCAAGAGTCATGACTGTTTTGTGGATGTACCTCACTCTCTTTGTAGCCTCATACTTCCCAGGGCAAACTGTCCTGGGGAGGGGAGCAAGTTTCACAGTCTTCCTCATGTGGTTTTACTCCCAGTTCCATCCTATGGCCACCACTAGTGTACACCCAGGCCTCACTATTTGTCCCTGATATCCTAGCCCCATGCATTCAGCAGAGCCCATTTTGTAAAGGAGTTTCATAAGAGCGCTGCTCCTTCCAGTTTGCTTCATGTGGTCAGTTACCATTTACTCTCATTTACTGTCCATCCCCACTGCATAGGGCAATGTGTACGTCATTAAAGACAATGTGAAAATAAAAGGAAGGAAAGAACAGGAAGGAGGGAGGAAAACAAGCAGAGAGAGACAGGCGGGCAGCCTGGCCTCCCAGCACTGGGGAGCTCTGTCTGACACTTTGTACGTCATTCTGGCTGATGTACTTGTCTGGTCTGTGTTACATAAGAACTAAGAGGAGGGAGAGAAACTGCCACTGCTTGATAGGTGACCAGAGCTGCTGTCTGGCCACTGACAGGACTGGCCATGCAGATAGCAATGTAACATCCTTACCGAACCTCCCTCCAAGTGTTGGATACACTGTCTACGAACCTGCATCTGGCCAGGTCCAGTCTTAATAGAGGCACACATCTGGCTGCTGTCATGTATAAGGTTAAAATTCAGCCAGCGAGAGTGCAAAGTTGAGGGAGGTTGGGCAGGTTAGACATACAGCCAGTGTGAACTAGTAGAGTTGGATTGTTGCTAAGATATTAAAACTAGTCCACACTCATTTTGAAATAGTTTTTAACTTCAGCCCCCCTCAAGAGTCTTCTGGAAGCTTAGCTGTCTTGGGTTATCCTCTGAAAGTCCCAGAACTTGCTGCAGTCCAACAACTAGAGGGTTCCCATGTGGCTCAGCAGACCCCGAGCCGTGTCTGACTGGCATTCATTCTGAATCCATAGCATCTTTATCATACAGTATTACATAACTTGGCCAAAGCTTCCAGAAGAGGGCAATTTGGATGTCAGAGTGAGCTAAGCAGGAATGGTTTGACTCCAAGCTTGTGGCTTTCCAACCTTCTGTCACTTTCACCAGCATCTCATTCCTTAGTGTCGCCATTATTTTTCCTGCAGTTTTGACAATATACCTGATGGCAGCCACCTAAGGGAGGCTAGGTGTGTGGTGGCTGTGGATTACGGAATTTCTGTGGCGAGAGCATGGTAGAGAGGTGCATGCGGTGAGAACGGCTCAGCCAGAGTTAGTAGCAGTCACGTCAAACCCATCCCCACAGACTCACTTCTGCTAGCTTGGGCAGTGGTAAAGGTTCCATCATCCAGTGTTTAAGAAAAAGCACCTGTGGGAGACGTTTCACAACCAAACCTTGATATTCTGCCCTGGTCCCTAGGCAGAGTCTCTTCCGCAGGCTCCTTCACCATTGTCCCGGGGGAGAATGAATGTCCACCTCATAATACAAAATGCACATAGTCTTATTTTAAGAGTTCCCATAGTTTTAATAAGCTCAATATTGTTCAAAAGCCCGAAGTCTCTTCTCAGATTAAGGCAGACTCTTATAAAATAAAAACAAAAAATAAAACAAAAAGTTCTAACTCTTTCATTTCAAAAGAGGAATGGGATGGTAACTAGGAGTGGGACGGTAGCCAGGAGTGGGTGGTAACCAGGAGTGGGTGGTAACCCGGAGTGGATGGTAACCAGGAGTGGGATGGTAGCCAGGAGTGGGTGGTAACTAGGAGTGGGTGGTAACCAGGAGTGGATGGTAACCAGGAGTGGGATGGTAGCCAGGAGTGGGTGGTAACCAGGAGTGGATGGTAATCAGGAGTGGGATGGTAGCAAGGACTGGGAGAAGAGCAAGGAGCGAGAGGGTGGAGTAATGGATGGTAGCAAGGAATGGGTAGTAGTGAGGAATGATTGAGTCAAAGCAAGACTAAAACCAAGCGCGGTGAACAACACACCTTTCAGTTCCATGTCTAGTCTTTAGGGGCTTGTTGTGGCATTACATGGGTCCCCCAAAAGCTTAAGAAGCCCTCCCTGTTCCTATGGCCTATCAGCCTGTAGTACACATGTCCCTCTTTCTTGGGCCACCTCCACTCATTGCTTGTAGCATTATTCAGCAGACATTTCATAGTGCTTGTGTCTTTAATATCATGGGAGTCTCCATCAAAACTTAAGCTCTACCTTCAGTACCTCACACCTTGACCTCCCAGGTCCTCTCTTTGGGGAACTGGGCCCAGCTACACATTGCCTGCCTTCCTTGGCTTTTGCTCTTGACCAGTGATGCAAGTCTCAATGGCTCTGTTACCCTCGTATTCTGCATTCTGAAAAATCAATTCCACATGGATAATACCAAATTCTTCTGCTAGTTCAAGATGGATCTAGTTAGTGTCCCAGTCTCCATCCTGCCTGGCTGAACCTGGGGAAATATTTACCCAGAGGCAAGGCTCAAACAAGGTGTTCCTATAGTGGCACCCAGTCCAGTCCAGAACCCTCTCCATGGTTTTCCAGGTACACTCTTTTTACGTGGCAGTTTTTCCAATGAATTTGCATTTTTAGGCCCTGGAGTCATGGACCAGTTGGGTATTTCTTGTCCTCGAGGCGCCTTTCCTGTTGTCCCATTCAAAGTAGATAGGATGTGTTCACTCTGACACTGGACCCTTGACAGTTACAGTCACTCACTGAGAGGGCTGCACCTTCCCTGTTGGCGACTTTAACTGTGCCCTCACATCTTTTCATGTCAACTGCTTCTTCTTTTCCTATCTCCCTACTCTGCTCTGAATTATCACTGTCAATCTGTTTACGTTCAGTGAGCAATAACCCTGCCACTTATACTGCTCGAATACTATGCTGTCTAGAAATTCCTTTCACCAATTTCCTTCCCTCCTTTGAATTCAGCCCCACTCAGGTCTTTTAGGATGCAGGCTTCTTTGTACCCAGGTCCTTAGCTGGAATATGACCTGGAGAGTCTCCAGGACACTTGCCCACCAGTTCTTGTCCTCCTGTGAACTCTCATGGGCCAGACATTCCCTGTCCATATCTCCACTGGCATTCTGGTTTTCTCAGTTCTCCGTGGCCTGCTGAGCTCTGCTTCCAGTTTCCTAGGCCTTCGGTAGCATATAGTGCCAAACTTCAGCATAAATCAGTTTTGGGCTCAAGAAGCATGTGATTTAAGTTCTTCACAGCCTCGAGCCCACTCCTCCATGCCAATTTTCTGTATTAGTGTTTTCTCGTGGTGACAACAAGGCACCTGACCAAGCAGCTGTGAGGATTTACTTCAGCTCACGGTTCTAGAAGCTTAGTCCATCATGCCAGAGAAGGTATGGCGGTAAGACAGCTCGGTCTGTGGCAGTAGGAGGTTCCAGCGCAGCTGCCCACATCCCAGCAGATCAGGAAGCATGGAGAGACAGTACTAGGACCAGAAAAAGACAAGAGCTTCAAAACCCCCTCTGCCACCTCCTTCTGCTAAGTGGGCACAATCCTAAGGGTTCCATGTCTCTCGAAGCAGTGCTCCTGACTGGGACCATGTGTTTAAACATACGAGGCCATGGGACATTGCAGAACAAAACCTTAATTAGTACAGCCTGTTCAGTCACATCCTAAACTACACACATTCAAAGTGGTTTGTTTCCAAGTTTGAGTGACGGTTCTTGGCAATGTTTACAGTTTGGTTGTCGTGATAAGTCACTTCATCTTTGCGTTATGGATTCTCAGATGGAGATAATGTGAACAACATAGGAAAAATCTGAACTCCAGAGTTTTTATTTAATTTTTATTACCACCAGAACCCTGCATGTGACATTACCTAACACGTTGCCACTGGAGGAAGTCATGCACAGAGCACATGTGATCCCTGTGAGTTATTCCTTAAAATGCCTGTGAAACTACAATTACCTCAATGATCATTTGAATTAAAAAAAAAATAAAAGCCCAAGGTTTTCCTCACATCCTGAGCATCTGGCGGAAGTCTGGAAGGTTCTTTAGTTAGAGGGTGAGGAAGATGGAGAAGGCCCAGAGTCTCCCACTAAAGGCCAAAGGAAGTGTTAATAACTCCTACAGCATCCCTGAACTGAAAGTTCTAGCAACCTAAATGAAAGCGCCAGGGCTGAGGTCTCAATGTTAGGATCAGCTGTGTTCCCTCCGCAAGCCTCACTTTCCCTTCAGGTGCCAAGGAGACCAGTCAATTTTGTCTGTCCAGCTACCTTCTAACCCACAATAGCAATGTGCTTCAACTAGAGAACTCCCCAGCCCCACCTCAGCTGCTCCAGCAGCAGCTCCCAGCCCCACTATCCTCACTGATGGGCTAAACAAGAGTCATAGGCACAGGCTTCACTACTCACTGTCTCCTTCCCCACAGACAACTCTCAGTGCCTCAGGATGACTGCACAAGGAGAGCTCAGCCAATCAGCACCGTTCATGGATTTTCTTTTCCTCCAATCTGGCCAGAGAAATGCTCTTTCTTTCTATGTTGCTGGGCTACAAGATGCTAAGCCTAGAGCTAGATAAGGCAGTGCCAGTTCTCACCAGACCTGCAAGGAGAAAGACTACCAGTGAATGGCAAGAGAGCGGCAGGCTTGTATGCAGAGAAACCAAGAGATGAGGGAGCGGGGAAAGGTACAGGGATGGAGAGAAAGCAGCTTCATTCAGAGCCTCTCTTTGGCCTCCAGTTTCAGGATACAAAGCATCTTTTCATCTAATCCAGGTCAGGTTGAATTTCTGTCACTCATTTATGACTCAACCCTTTAGGAAGAAGGCCTGTGACCTTCTGCTGTCACCTTGAGCTTGTAATTCTGCCTGATTAGCCCCAGGACAAAAAAAAAAAAAAAAAAAAAAAAGATCAAGTTCCTTCCCCAAGACCCAGTACTGAAACCATGTTTATTAAACAGAGACAAACCACAGTCCCGTGGATGACAAACGGAATACGGCTGCAGAGGGGCCATGCCGGGCCACGATGCAGCAGCCGGCTCATCTGTACACGCAAATCCCGAGCTGAGATCTTTGCAGTCCCTCTGCTGAGGCAGCTGCCTCTTCCAAAAGATTAATATTGTTTACATGAGCTATTAGTCTCAATGCAGGGAAAGATGAGCCGGGCAGAGGGAAGGTTTGATGTAAGCAGCTCCATCTCTATCTCAGGGTGTGAGTTACCACTCTAGACACTCAGTTTAGACACAGCTTGCCAAAGTCCTGCTAAGCATCCAGGTGTGGTGCGGTACTCCTGCATTAAGGAGGCTTAAGTAAGAGAGTCACGAGGTCAAGGCTAATCAGGACTATATAGCAAGACCCTCCCACAAATGAAATAAAATAACAGAAATGCCTAGGCACCCTGGGAAAGGGAGGGGCAACCAAGGTCATTCCTCCAAGAACCGAGGCTGATGAACATGAAGAAGAAATGTAAAATAATGAGATTAGAGTGCATTTATGGAACCAGAACACCTATGCTCAAAATCTCCACCTGACCAACCTTTGAACATGCCAGCGTCAGAGGGATAGCAGCGGAGTGTCCTGAGCAGGTGACCTAATGTGTGTGGCCTTTGTGCTTCAGCTTCTTCTCACGGAGGAAGAATAATGGCAGGGCTTACCTATGGCAGAGTGAGGACTAAATCAGGCAATGTGTAAAATATGGTTGGCAAATGACATGTGCACTATCAACATCAATCATTATTGCTATTGTTTACCAATGCTACAGAGAGTAACCATGGAGGAGGTCAAACTTCAAAGTCCTATGAGCACGTGGGAACAGAGCTTAACGAGGGTTGCTAAAAAGCTCTCTTGAGCAAGTCAAGGATGAGTGATCTTGATGGTGGTAGAGCTTCTCAGAGGCAGAAGTCAATAGGCCTAAATAGCTTGACTCAGCCCTACT
Source organism: Ondatra zibethicus (assembly GCA_004026605.1). Lineage (NCBI taxonomy): Eukaryota > Metazoa > Chordata > Mammalia > Rodentia > Cricetidae > Ondatra > Ondatra zibethicus. Next base: position 56,896 of record PVIU01002606.1, on the reverse strand, counting down.
GTCCAATAGCTCCAATTCATAGAAACAAGAAATCTGCCCAAGTGCTGAGAAGCCAAGATCTGAGGTGCATAAAGCAGGTGATCTTAGCCTTGTAGCCATGTCTACAACTTGATCCCGGAGTCCAGGAGATTTCAGCTTTCTAAAGTGGGCTGGCCATTTGCCGTTTCCTCTTTCTGTCCAAGAAGACTATGATTCCCAAGTCCCCTGCCCAAGCCTGTTCCCCAGAGTTGTCACTACCAGCCTGGACAGCCACAGCACAGCACAACCCTTACCTCACTGCCTGGTGTCGCCTGGTGCTGAGCAAGGTCTGGGCACACACATAAATAACTTGTCTGAGCTTGCTCTCATCTCGCTTAACCTTGAGTTGAATGCTGATATGACTATGACTGATAATGCTAAGTGACATGCTGATTTTACATCAACCAGTCATGGTCAGTTACTCCAAAGAAGGATCCCGCCTACAGGCCTGTGCCAAGACCGCAATGCTGAGTCAGCAGACCCAGATCACTGTTCTGTAGGTTCCTCTCTATAGAAAATGCATGGGTTATAAAGAGTAAATAGAAAATCTTTGTCCTATTACTGGCCCCTGGCAGCAGCAGTAGCAGCAGGAGGTGGCTTCAAATCCACCTAGAGAAACAATGTGCTTCACATCTGCCCAGAAGAGGCTCTGTTCTGATTCTATTCAGCCTGGGAACCCCAGGGAATATTCAGAGCCCTGGAGACAGAAACAATATAAGACAGTCATTTCTCTCTGAAACAACAATTTGTATTTTCATATGTTTGATACACAGCCTAATACCCGAATCAATAGGCCAATGGAGATTCGCCCAGTGCAAGTTTAATAAGGAAAAGAGTTAAAAAAAAAATGATGTGCAAAGCTGGTTCTATTACCTGCAGGTGTGTTAGATGGTGGGGGCGGGGTAAGTCGACTCTTTCTGTTTTCCCCAGTGTAATGAAGCAGAAGCTAAACCTGAGTTGATTATAATCATATAGGAATTGGAGCTCCTGGCTGTTTTCCACTCCCCTCACCTCTCCTACCCCTGCCCCAATCAATACAATGAGTTTCATCTTCTCTGATGAAAACTCAACTTCCTGGCTGTTTTTGCAATCTGAGTTTTCTAAGCCCAGTCTGGCTTTCCAGAGAGGCAAACCCACTTCCAAATTGTAGTATGAGTTTGGGAATCCAAAGTGAATTCCCCATTACATAAGGTGGGTGGAAAACGGATACAAAGAAAATCTGTAAAAAATGGAAAAGTCTGGTAAGGTTACGGGTCCAGAGACTCAAGAGGTAGGGGTCTTGCCCAGGCAGAAGGCCTAGCCTTACCCATGGCATGTGTGGCCCTGGCCAGCCCCAAGACTCTGCTGCTACCGAGATCAAATTCAGGTCAAAACAAAGGCCGCAGCTTCTTTTTAAAAAGAGGTGTGGCCAAGCAGCTTTCATATCAGTGTTCTGGGTAGAGTGACTGCCTTACAGACTATATCCATCCGTTTGCTAAATATTCGGAGTATCTATTGTGTGCTCAGAACCGTACTGGGTCCTGGGGAATTCAACTTATATTCTAGTAGGAGGAAGCAGAAAATGAGCAAATAAACATAATATCACACAATAAAGGAGCTGCAAGCGAAGTTTCTCAAGGGCTACTAGAGACTGAAATTGTATTTAAGCAAAAAGAGGTGGGGGGCGTATGGCTCAGATTTACATGAAAGAGGAGGCAGCTCAGTTATGTAGAGATCTGGGGGGATCCTTCCAAAGCAGAGGAACCCGAGAATACTAAGGCCCATGGGCAGAAGTAAATTTGGTTAGAGTAGAGAAAACTGTGGGAGCAGAGTGCAGTGAGGTAGGGGAGTGTGGTGTTGAGCGGGGCAGAGTGTGGTGAGAGATGGGTGAGGGAGCTGCAGAAACTCGCGGTTTTGAAATGAGACACCGGTGGTAGCGGTTGCTCTAATTTGTGTTTGGAAAGAATGTTCTGGCCACTGCACACACAAAGAACCGTCAGGGTGGGGGATATGGCAGGGGAGCAGCTGAGATGACCCTCAGAATACCACGCTGTAGCCCAGGCAAGATGACTGACAACTGAAAGGGGTGGGGCAGAGAGCCTGTGTAAAGTGCATGGGCCTGGGGTACATTCTGAAGAGAGAGTTAATGGGGCCAGATGTTGTGTCAGGAAAGGAAGAATAGAAAGAGAAATTTGAAGATGTTCATGGGTTTCCGCTTGAGTGGTTGACTGCTGGCTGCCTTGCCCAACCTTGAGATAAGGAATGCTGGAAAGGAATTGAGTCTTTTTCCGGATGCTGAATGTTTAAGATCCTCCTCTAACACCCTGGCAGAGACACCAGGAAGATATTTAGTAGGCAATCCAAGAGCCTGGTCCTAAGTTCCCGGGAGCTGCCTCTGACCACTTCAGTCTAGGAACCTGTCTTCCCCTTGGTCAGGCTTCCCTTACTCAGCAGCATTCCCGAGGGTCTGCTGCACCCGGAGACTTAGGCCAGTGTGGAGTCACACAGCAGTGTAAACCGGTATCAAAGATGACCCGCCATCAAAGTTAGGCTAGTGGGTTCTGGTTCTTTGGCAGGTGGTAGGAACATCTAAATTCAGTCTCTAGCTAAATGGTCCTTGCATTAGGTATGCATACTCCTGGTTTAGTGTGGGGGCCACTCAGTTGGCTGCTCCTGGTGCTCACTTGAGGAAATGTCTAAAGAGCCATAACTCATACCTCCTCGTGTGCTTTCCCAGAACAGACCTGAGTCCTCCAGTGCTGTAGTGCTCACTATTCGTGCTCCCTGAAGCTCGCTATCTATCTGTGCTCTCTCAAGGGTTTCGATGGGTCTTTACAATTACACTCTCAAGGGAACCCAGAAGTCATTGCCAAACTTCAGTCACTAAGTGGTAAATCTGAGGACTCTAGGAAGCCAGCGGCATTTAAAGGTGTCTTGGAGTCTGCAACAGGACGGCAAAGTGCCCCTCAAGGGCATTTGCTCTGGCCAGCCCATAGCTAGCTCCAGCCAGCATCTCTGGGGAGGGGCAACAGGGCTGAGGTTATCCTATTCGGAGACAAACTTGCTCACATTGCCAAGGATCTGAGAGGTGGCCCTTGGTTAAGATTTATTATCTCCCGCCCCAAGACTCTCAGAGCCATAGACAATACCCACAAGCTTTATTGATGAACTCTCTTACTCAGCCAGAAAAAAGCAAAACAAAAAAACCAGACATCCTTCCTCCTTGCTGGTTGAAGAGAGGGAAGTCTGTCCTGAGGACCGCCTCTCAGGCTCCAGCAGGCACACAGGTCCTGTCACCATCCCGCCCTCCCGTCACCTTTTGCTGTCCCACCCCCAGCCCACATCCAATCCTCTCCTCCCTGCTGTCAGGCCTCTGATCCGTGAGCCACCAGAGCTTTAATTTGGGCTAATCTTCCTTCCTGACTCAGGTGGGTGTGGTGATGATAAATCCAAAGAGGTCACAAGCTGTCAGTAATGAAACAGGAGAGACTTGACAAGCTAATCAACTTCATTAGCCTGAGTCTCCAGCAGCTTTTCCTTCTCCTGGGCGCTTCTCTTTGTAAAGTCCCCAGCAAAGCAGAGGCAGACTAGATGGGTGGCCCAGAGTCTGGGGGTCTGCTCTGCAGGCTCCTCAAGGTAGAGAAAAGGAGGGGGTGGCAGCGCTTGATTGATTCCAGGTGACATCACAGCTCTTGCTCCTAGACTTGGTTAGTAGCCCCTCCGTCACACTATGCACCCTGGGGGCTCAGGCCTGTGTTCTCAGATGTGTCTTTTTCTGCAGAAGCACTTTGAGTATGACTCTGTGTCTTGCAGCCAAAGCAGTCTTGACTTTACAAGTTACGAAACATGCCATTTTATACTCAGTACATACCATTTCATCTGCAATCAGAATTTTCACTGAGCCTAACCAAGGAGCTCTCTCCATCTTCTCCACAAAAAAATGACATCATAAGAGCCTTGTCCTGGGAAGGGGTCACCAAAGGTATTAAACCCAAGCATAGGAACAACCAGGAAATAATTTAACATTAGCATAACAACATCATGTTAATTTTATGAACTTTCTGATGTTTGTGGTTTCTCCCCTTTTTAAGTCTTCTTATTCATTATGTCTTAGTTCATGGTCAACTGTGACCAGTGAGCTGACGGAAACAGTTTCAGATTTATTCTGGCTCCAGGTTTCAAAGGGTTTTAGTGCATGGCTGAACATTGCAGTTCATGGCGGAAGGTGGAGGCTGTTCATATCGTAGCAGGCTAGAGAGTGGAGGGTAATGGAACCAAAGGCCTGCCTAGGGCCACACTTCCACCAGCCAGCTCTCACACCTTCTTAAAGGCCCCAAAGCCTGGGACCAATGTCCAAACAGGAGCCTCTGGAGGACACTCCAGACTCAAGCACAGTTGTTACGTCTAATTGTATATTGTAGTTGTTTGGGGAGGTCACAGTTGTCTCTGTTTCCTCAAGAGCCCATCCCACATGGATTCTCAGCTGGGCCATAGGTAGGGGTGCACAGCCGCAGCAGCCGAGGGTTCATAGTGGTGGTGGCCTGGGCAAAAAGATTGGCTCTGGCCATGCAAATGAGTCCCGGTTTGCAGACAGGAGCTGCTGTGCCGTCTCTCCAGCGTGGACACGCTCATTCCCACTGGTCCTCAGTCTGGGCTGGAGCCAAATGAGCTCCAGCCCTTTCTCTGTTTAGCAGCTGTATTACTGAGACGGCGAGAGCCACCCACTCAATAAAGCAAAGCAAACTCCCACAGACCCACAAACAGCTCTGTGTGTCCCGGCCCTGATTTTATTTCCTAATTAACAAGTCGTTCTCAGCCAGTCTGATGATTTGCTTGTCATCTTATTTGGATTTGTGGGCAAACAAATCATCCCCAGGCCTTGGGCAATAGCTCAAGAGAGGGGAGGAGGGAAACCTGGGTTGGCCTCATCTCTCCTCCCTGCTCATCCTGCCTGTCTACTGGAAGCTAACAGGCTTGCAGGGCTGTGTTGAGGCTGTCAAGGCCAAGGTGGCTGGTTGGGCTAAGCCTGGGAAGGCCCTTGTATCTTCAGTTCTTCAGTCACTGTCTCCTGTTCTGTGGGTCGGTGCCAGAGTTCTGGACACAGGGACATGATGAGTGCTATGGATGCTGAGAACATGAAGGCAGCCTCTCGGCAGAACTAGGTCAGATGGGTGACCCAAGCTTCTTGCAGTATCCTAGCGACTCAGTAATGAAGCACCAAGGTCCACTGGAAAGAAGGAAAGGTGGCCAGAAGGCACTGAGACATACCCTGGCTATCTACTTAGAAAATAGGGAGACTCCAGGCTTTTACAGAAATGGAACATCTGATGCTACTGGATCCATATGTAACTGGACGTTTCCTGTCCCGACCACCTGGTACTGAATGACTGACTTGGAGACTGAATATGAATTATAAATGCTCAGCTGATAGCTCAGGCTTATTACTAGCTAGCATTTACATTTAAATTAACCCACATTCTTATCTGTGCTTAGCCCTGTGGCTTGGTACCTTTCCTCAGTAAGGCATTCTCGTCTTGTTTCTCTGCATTTGCCTGTGACTCTCTGACCCTGCCCTTCCTCTTCCCAGAATTCTCCTAGTCTAGCTCCAGCATTCAATCTCTTCCTGCGTAGCTATCAGTCATTCAGCTTTTTATTAGCCAATGAGAGTAATACATATTCATAGTGTACAAAAAGATTGTTCCACAGCATCCATACTCTCTATGACAGCCAGCAGCTGCCAGTAGGCATGACTGGAGAAGAGGAGCAGGTACCCCCACAGTACACCACAACCCTGTAGGTTATTCATAAAACCCATGATAGCTGTTAGCCTCTCTCAGATGCTGGCATGTCTCTTGTTTAGTAATCATACACGGTTTGGCCTTTCTGAGCCTTGCCAGCTCATTCCAGGGGTGTTTGCTAAGTGTTCCTGCAGCTCTGCTAAGCACAAGGATCTCACGGATGGGGTGCAGGAAACATGGTCTATAATGTAGAAAACTCAGGATTCAATTCTGGGCCTGTGGGGTCTGACTAGGTGAGAATTTGTGACCTCGGAGGTGGCCTGTCTACCTGGGGAGAAAAGATGAGCTAAGCCGTTTGTCCTGCACAACCGTGAAGCTTGCATTCCCTGACACTTCCTGTCACAGCTTTCAGTCCTTGCCCTAACCTAGGAGGATGCTATTATTTCCAGATGTTCGCAGATGCCAAGTGACTTGTGCTTTTCTGTTGATTGTATTTTTAACATTCAACCAGGTTCAACCAAGCATCATTTTAAAGCTTGGCATCTGCCCTTCTGGGTGCATGAACGGCCTAGCCATGGTCACTGGTCTCTGTACCTTAGGAAACAGCAAACAGCCCTGGTTCATCTCCTAAAGGGGTGTTCGAGACTGACTCAGTTGAAGACACAGCAAAGATCCCCCTGGATCTCTGCATCTCTTAATGCAAATCTCTCCTGTGTGTTAGTCTCATGAGTCAGTACTGTGGTCAACAGCATGTCCTGTCTCCTTGCCGTCCTGTGGTCCAGGAGGCATCCTGCCTTTGACCTTGTATTACTGTGAAATATGTGGGCTAAGAATGTCCCCTATTTTCTTGCCCACCAGAACCGGCTTGGCATTGTCTCCCTGAAGCTTGTTATCAGTTCCCTCTATGAGCGATCCTATATTCTTGTGGTAGATCTTAAAGTTATAGATTAGTCCAAGTGATTTCTGCCTTGAGTATGAGGCCAGCTACCACCGTGCTTGTCTTCATAGGGCAATGGCTTTCCATCTCTCCCCTGGGGCTGGCCAGAGTCATTGTGAATGACAACCTTCTAGTGCTACCGTTAGCTCATCCCAACAGACTGCAATTTGCAGAAATGGAGATGAGGCTGTAGATCTAGCAGCCCCAACCCCTGAGAACAAGACCCTGCTCTCCTGTGGGACTCCACACCCAGAGGTCAGCAGCCGGTCCACTTTGGGGACTATGCCACAAAGCCTTTGATATGGATGTGACTGATGGGCCCAGCTGGCTGCCAAGGACACGTGGTGAGGCCATCACATCTCACAGGCAAGCACCATGCTCCTCTTGTGGTGAGAGTCACCCTGGTTAAAAGCAATAACTCTCCTCCCACTTCTGTGACAGGCTGTCAGGTTGTTTCCCTCAGCTTTGGCATAGAGAAGAAATGTAAACCTATCACAGCCCAGAGTGTGAGGTATTTATCAGACTCAAAGTCTGGGAGTCTTCAAGCTGGACAGGACCAGGAACCAGACCCTGTTGGAGACCCTAGGTCACTTAGCTCCAGGAAGGTGTGGCTAAGCTACAGCCGAGTCACCTTTAATCCGTTCTTCCCTCCTGATCACATGCCCCCACTTCCACTTAGAGGTGTGGCACCCCATATTGCTAGGTCCCAATATCACTCAGCTGAGCTATCCTCAGCGCCTCAGCGCCAAGTCTTTTCTCTCACTGCCCCATCCAGGTGACTGTCCCCTTCAGAAGACACAGACTCACACGCGGGTGGTGCTCACATCGGATATGTTGTGTTTACTATACATAAAGCTACACTCTCCCCATCATTTCTAACCCTTCCCACAGAATATGGGCCTAGAACTGCTTGTCCAGGGTACCATTTCCAGACAGACTAAAGTAAGGTGAGATGGGGAAGTTGCAAGCTGGGGACTGAAGAGATGACAGAGAGCACAAGGCTGGAACTCTTACCCAGTGGGTCCTAGATGCTTTCTTTTTCATTTGTTTTTGTGGGTGTTTGTTTGGATTGTGATTGGTTCTCACTAGGTAACTCCGGCTGGTCTCAAACTCAATGTTTTCCTGACTCTGTCTCCCAAACACTAAGATTCCAGATGTGTACCACCACAGGGCATGGTGTGTTCTACTGAATGAGTGAAAAAAATGAATGAGTTCAAGGCATCGAATCCCATGACAGCACAGTGGGAGCACTGGTCCAAGGGTTTGGGTAAGAAACAAGCAACAAGCATCAGGATCCACAATGGCAAGATGCTGCCATCATATTACGTTGACTTGGAAGAAAAACATCTCCCATGGGCTCTTGTATTTGCACACTTGATCCCCAACTTGTGGTGCTATTTGTGAATGCTATGGAACCTTTATGAGGTACAGCCTTCCTGGGGGAAGTACATCACTGAGGGTAGGCTTCGAGCTTATAGCTCTGCCCTAATTCCTGATCTCTCTCTGCTTCCTGTGTGTAGTTGAGATGTGATCTCTCAGCTTCCCACTCCTGCTGATACACCATGTTTGTGATCATAGACTTTATCCTCCTGGAACTGTAAGCTAAAATAAACCCTTTCTTCTCTGAGTTGATGTTTGTCATTGTATTTTATCCCAGCAACAGAAAAGCAGCTAATACAGACATGGACCATCCATGTCTCTTCCTTCTACATGGCCCCCTTTCCACGTGTGCCCTTCTTAACCTGTGCCTTCCCTTCCACGGGACTTCCCTTAGATGCTCACATCCTTTCTGTGTGCTCTAGCTCCAATGTCCCTGTCACATCACATGCCCTCTCCTTCACAGGTCTTCCCTTCAGCGTGTCCCTCCCTCTGTGTGCCCTCCCTTCACTGTCTGCCCTTCCCTGTCCTTCTCAAGTGCGCAATTTCACACTGTCTCTTCTTCATATGCCCTCTGTTCACCATTCTCCTGTCTGCCTGTCCTTCCTTACCGGAGTCCCTCCCTTTAATCCACATGTCATTTCTTTCATGTGTCACCTCTTCCCTGGGCTCACCCTCCCTGTGGATCAGACTTCTGCTTGCCTTTAATATACCCCCTCCTTCCTCACTTCCTATAGTCCAGGTGAGCACGCTGCTCATGATGATGCTGGCAAATGGTCATTGGCATCTCATGTCTTATGAGAGCAGAGCCCTTGAGGGACGCAACAGCCGCAGCCACTCTGCCTAACGAACACTTGGAGCCCTTGTTTCTGCACCCAGCACAGCAGCCTGGTTTGGACTCCTCTGAATTTGTGACGGAGCTCTTCCAGCGAGCAATCCCATATCTCATCACATCTTTCCCAAGGTGTGCAATTTCCGTCATTGGCAGCCAAATGCCCCAAAGTCATATAAGATTCAAGGTCAAGAAATTGAGTTATAGGAGGTTTCCTGGACGTGGCTCCAGAAACTGTGGCTTGGTGTATGGTTGTTGGGGCCCAGAGTATTGAACCTGCCTGGCCTTTAAGATCAGAAGAGTCTGAACACCACCAGATCTGCCCCAGAGTGCTATTTACACTTGCTGAGTCATTGGGAGCGCTCTTTTGGGTGCTTGTGTCTGTGGTCACACACCTGCCAGGACCCTTTCTTTGCTCCTGGCTGTGGGGCTGGGACAGAGTGGCCCTGCTGTAGGACTGAAAAGAAGCAGGGGGACAATTAGAAGTTTGCTGTGCTCTGCTCAAAGCTGACAGGCTGGGCTCTGACAGGGCTTGGCAGGGCTCTCCTGGAAGTTCTCTCTCTGTGGCTCTCGCTCTCTCTCTCAAGAAGAATCCTCCCACACCACTGTCAGATGGCCTTTTAAAGGATTATGTGGCTTCCGTGTCCCACTCTGGGCAGTTATGAAGTCTCATTTGAGAGACTGAGAAAGACTGAGACAAAGAAGCGAAGTGAAAATAGGAAGCAGAGAAGAGCAGGAAGGGGGGATGCTGGGTGGCAGGCAGGGTCCTTTCTGAGGACGCTTGGGCAGGGAATGTCTGGAGAATGATTCAGATGGACAGGTCACCTAATGGGCTGGTCATTATTACAGAGCGAGAGTCATGAAAGGTGGGGTTTAGCCTCCCGGAGCCAGGGGCGCCTCTGACCCCTCGTCCTCCAGGACACACGGGATCAGTGTTAGAGTAGAAAGCAGATTAGATGAGTTGGCCTCCCCACTCCAGGCCTCAGGGCAGACAAAGGCCGGTAGGGACCTGTTCCTCTTTTCCTCCTGTGCCAGCCCCAGACATCTCTCTCCAGCAGATTCACTCGCCTGTTCACATGCTCTTCCCACCGTCATGGTGGCCACCACCTCCCATCTTCCCTTTTTCTTACATCTACATGCCTCTGAGCTACTCTCAGTGGCCCCTCACCTCAGATGACCCCCCTTTCCTGACTCCTCTGTATCTCAGGTTCGGTTCTCATGAGAGGTCAAGGTGGACCAGCAACTGTCCCGCAATGTGGAAGCCCCGGTCAGGACATGGACATCAGACTTTTCTGTGGCTTCCGGGCTCTCACTAGAAAGTAGGTGCCCCAGAGAGAGGTCATGTGGACTGTGGGGTGACACAACCTTCTATTGGTCCCACAATGACTTCTAAAGGTTCCATCCAGGAGAAATCCCATGGGCACACTAAGAACATGGGAGTAGCAACTGGCAACCATTTGACATAAGTGATCAGAACCTTTGGGGTGTCCAGAGGGTCAAGTCTGTCACATTAACCCTTGGAGAATCTGCATACCGTGGACCCAGAAACAGGATGTCTTCACGATGAAGGGTCTGCTTTGGGGCACTTCTTCCTCCAAACTCTACACTGTCTCTACAACAGGGAAATGATAGAACTGACTATGTGAAGGCTTCAGGTGAGAAGGAAAGCAAAGCATTATGGGAATGCTCCGCGTTTGGTTTATACTGATGCTTCTCTGCTTAGCCTTTTGAAGACATTCTTTGCCATATTAAGATGGTTTTTAAGATTAAAATAATTTTCCAAATTTATGATATTTGTTAAGATAGGGACTAACCCACGACCCAGCCGCTCCTCCCAGAGGGAACTGATCAGCAGGAGGGGCTCTGAGAAAAGCAGACTTCCCCATGTTATTCCAGCCAGCCCCCCACAGGCACCTTTGGTTTTCAATAGAGTCTGGCTTATGTGGGCCATGCTTACTTCAAATGTATGTCTCTCCTACCTCAGTTTCTCAGTGCTGGGATATTATTCATACACTGTCATGCCTGATTGGATCTTACTAGACACATATACAGAATTTTGATCATTTGTACTTTCTATTTCCCTTAACATGTATGCATAAAATGTATGTGCTTTTTTGGTTTTTTGGTGGCGCTGTGGGTTGAAGGTGAATATTTTGTACTGAGCTCCACTCTCGACCCTGTCCACCCCTTTGCACACACAGACCCTACCAGGCGAGGAGCACAGGAAAGAAGCTGTGACCAGAGTCGCAGTAAAGATTGGTAACCCTCAACTTTTGTGACTAAGTCCACTCACCAGAATCCAGGCTGGTACCTCTGGGGTCGGACTTTTCCACTGTGATGATACTCGCATCCCCAGAGCAGTAACCCAGTACCGCAAAAAATGCGTAATCTGGATATTCTGTACCCTGCCTACTAGCCAGGTGATGACATCACTCATGCTTGCTGGGGGTCAGGATGGGTGAGTAGGCGGAGGGGGTACAGTCAGCAAAACAGGCTGTTAGTAGTGAGAGAACTTTATAGAAGTTGTCAGCGCTACACAGACAAGGCATGTGTATACGTGTGTGTGTGTGTGTGTGTGTGTGTGTGTGTGGACCAGCAGCACCATAGGCTCTGGTTAGCAAGGATGATCCTGGTATGTTTTTAACCAAAAGTAAGTTATTTACTGGCGTCTTCTCATTGGCTACACCACTGAAGAAAGTGACTGTCCTCCCCCAGCACCTTCTAACTACCCATAGTTCCTCAGTGAGGGATGAGCCCCCTCCCTATGCGTGATGACCTGTGGCAGGCACAGTTTTACACAGGATCACTGATGCCATGAGTCTGTGAGTACTGTGGCCTTGTCCAGAAGAAGCTGCTTCATAGAACCGCTCTCCAACTCTGGCTCTTCCGTTCCTTCCACCCCAGTTCTAAGATGTTCCCTGGACTTTGGAAGTGGTGACGGAGATGTCCCCTGAGGGCATTCTGCACTCACTGTTCACACCCAGAGTGCCCATGGTCATTGCCCCCTGGAAAGCCCTTTAGCCCCCCCCCACCTCCTCCTCTTCCTTCTCCTTTCCTCAGAGCATCCTCTCGTGCTCTCCCATGCCCTCTTCTCCTCTGGTTCACTGAGTCATAAGCTCTAAGTGCAGATCCTCCCTATGCCCAAGCAAAGACTGAGCAGGTAAAGAGTTTGGAAATAAATGTGTCAGAGAGGAAAAATCTGAGGTTCCTAATTGGTCCCCAACTCCAAGTTTTTACCTTGCAAAAGAGTCCCCCAGAGGAGTCGTGCCTCCTTGGAATAGGACTTCTCAGAGTCTTTGACATACTTTAACGGTCACTGGGGGTTTCCTGGGGCCGGGGATACAGCCAGTGTTTGCCAAACCTAGATTTCTTTCTTCCAATGACCATCTTACAAACTGGCATCCACAGGAGCAGACATTAGGAGAGACTGTGCTGTGAGACACCCCTGAGCCAGTCTTAGGAGCCACTGGCCCCGTTTCTAAATTGTCCACCATCGGGTAAACAGCTGCCGCACCAGCAGACTGGGCCACGGTTCTGGAAACACAAGCCTTTAACAACAAAAGAAGGCAGCTTAGAACACAGTCAAAGCAACAAAACGTTTGCTTTTTGCCTCTGTTTGATTCCCAAACTCTGCATTTAATGAAATATCTCAGGATGGGAAGGGTCAAGCACGAAGCAGTGTTTGTCTTCCCTGCCACACTTCAGCCCAGAGCAAATTAAGCTTGGAGCTCCTAGACAGGAGACGTGATGAGCAGCCCGGCAAGCTCTCAGGCTGGCTCTGTAGAGCCTGCCCAGCTGCAGTAATAAAACCTGGGCAGGGCCAGCGAGGCTCAGGAACAAATACCTTCTAGCTGTTGTTTTTGTGAGTCTGCCATCCACACACCCTTCCTTTTCTTTGAATCTGACGGGGCTGAGAACTGGTATTTTCTCACCTTTGTAATATGAGAAACAAGTTAATTAAAATCAATCCCAACTCTGTTCTCAGACGGCCCCGCTCTGGCTACAGAACTGCCGACAGTGTGTTTGGATAGCATGTGCACGAAGGTAGTTATTCAGAGACACTGGTAATTACATTAATTTAGGAGGCATTAGTTAAGCCCAGCAATTAATTACAAGGTGCACAGCCTCCAGATAGCTGGAAGAAACAGGTAGAAATAGCACCTGTGTTTGTCCAGATCTAAATTCCTGGAACACTCTACTAACCAAAACCCTTTCTGGCGTTCACTGTCCTCGTTAGGTTTCTATTGTTGCGACAGACACCTGACCAGAAGTGACTCTGGGAGAAAAGGGTTTGTTTGGTCTACAGGTTGCAGACTATCATCAGAGAAGCCACCACGTCAACTCCAGGCAGGAACTGACATAGAGACGGTGAAGAAATGCTGCTTGCGGGTTTGCTCCTCATGGCTTGCTTAGCCTGATTTCTTATACAACCTAGGTTTGTCTAGGGGTGGCACTGCCCACATTGATCATTAGTAAAGAAATGCCCCACAGGTTTGCCTACCATACAGTCTGATGTGAACATTTTCTAAAGCGAGGTTCCCACTTCTCAGATGACTTTATCTTATTTCTAGTTGACAAAAATCTACCCAGCCCACTCACTGATATTTGAGTAGTTTATCACCCGTGAGAAGCCTGGGAGCTTCTAAATCTGAAAACAGAGATTAGAGAGATATTTGTACAATGTTCACTTAAGAGTTTGTTGGACTCCAACTTTTTGAGAACTGATCACATGGTTTTGTGTTCATTTGTTTTTCTGATTTCTCTGTGTAGCCCTGGCTATCCTGGAACTCACCCTATAGACCAGGCTGGCCTCAAACTCAGAGATCTTCCTGCCTCTGTCTCACAAGTGCTGGGATTAAAATTGTGCACCACTACTGCCCGGTATGAGAATCAGTCATTTGTAAGGAATGCTTGCAATATATTTCAGGGCATAGGGATTTCTAGTTAATTAGTTTTTATCTAGTTCCCCCACTCAGTAACTATTCTGAAGCAGAAATGCTCTGCCACCCTCATTTTTCACTATAGACACTTGCAGAGAGATTAATCTATGTGCGCGCAGCTTCCCTGTGTGCAAGTACATACATCTGTAGATAGATTTTAAAATGGAAAAACAACCGGATGTGAGGCTCACACCTGCTCTTGGGGTGAAGAAGCAGTAGCACAGTGAGGCCATGAAAACCTCCAAAAAGCAAACAAAACAACAACAAAGTCAGACGAAGATATAGCCTGATCCGGTGGGGGTGGGGGAGGAGGTGGCTGGGTGTTTGTGTTCCCCCACCATTGCCCATTCTCTTTATTCCACCTGCTGAATTCTGACCCAGGCCTTAGGGCCCACACTGGACATTTTCCTGGCTAACATCACAGCATCTGATTGGGTGCCGAGCTCCAGGCCAGTACCCTAAGAGTGCTGTAGGGAAACTGTAGTCCTGTTACCTGCTCTATGATGAGCTGTGGCCGACGATTTCTGCAGGCTTCTGGCCAGGCTCTGGTTTCATGAGGGGCCTGAAGGATAGTGTTCAGAGCACTGCTGGAGACAATGGGAAGCACACAGGAGAGAAGAATGGCTAGCCCCAAAGCCCCTCCCCCCTTGGGTATCATGCCACTGAACCCCGAGGAGACAAGTTCCTGGCATCCCATGAATGGAAAACAATCCATTCTAGCTGCTCTTTTAGGTCCTCTCTCTGGCATGATTGAGACCTTCCAGAGACTTTCTGGCTTGATATACATTCCGGTGACTTCATCCTGTCCATGGGTGTGGAAGAGGCAATTCTTATTTTAATTAGCAATATAAGGTGGGAGGGCACTGTCATAAAAGACACAAATGACCAGAAGATGCTAGAAAAGAAGAGCGAGGCTTCAGTCATGCCTGCCTCCTCCTCCTTCTTTGTACTTTGTTAGGATCAGGCTGCCTTTTGAAAGATGCTTCAGTGCTTAATAATATGCCTTAGAAATTATTCCATGGTGGTTCTCAGAGATGCAGGGATGGTTCAACATATGAAAATCTGTCAATGTAATCCACCATATAAACAAACTGAAAGAAAAAAACACATGATCATCTCATTAGATTCTGTAAAAGCCTTTGACAAAATACAACATCCCTTCATGATAAAGGTCTTGGATAGAGCAGGGATAGAAGGAACATACCTGAACATAATAAAGACAATATACTGCAAGTCAACAGACAATATCAAACTAAATGGAGAGACTTAAAGTGATCCCATTGAAATGAGGAACAAGACAAGGTTGTCCACTTTCTCCATATATGTTCAATATAGTACTTGAGGTCTTAGCTAGAGCAATAAGACAACAAAAGGAGATCAAGGGGATAAAAATTGGAAAAGAAGAAGTCAAACTCTCACTCTTTGCTCATGTTATGATACGTAACATAAGGGACCCCAAAAATTCTACCAAGGAACTTCTACAACTCATAAACACCTTCAGTAATGTATCTGGATACAAGATTAATTTAAAAAAATCAGTAACCCTCCTGTACACAGATGGTAAATGGGCTAAGAAAAAAAACAGAGAAATATCACCCTTCACAATAGCCAAAATAACATATCTTGGAGGAACTCTAACCAAACAAGTGGATGACCTGTATGATAAGAACTTTAAATCTTTGAAGAAAGAAATTGAAGGAGACACCAGAAAATGGAAAGATCTCTCATGTTCTTGGGTAGGTAGAATTAACATAGTAAAAATGGCAATCTTACAAAAAGCAATCTACTGATTCAATGCAATGCCCATCAAAATCCCAGCAAAATCTTCACAGACCTCAAAAGAACAATACTCAACTTCATATAGAAAAACAAAAAACCCAGGATAGCCAAAACAATCCTTTTCAATAAAGGAACTTCTGGAGGCATCACAATCTCTGACTTCAAACTCTACTACAGAGCTACAGTACTGAAAACAGTCTGGTATTGGCATAAAAACAGACAGGAGGACCAATGGAACTGAATAGAAGACCCAGATATCAATCAACACACCTATGAACACCTGATTTTTGACAAAGAAGCAAAAAATATCAAATGGAAAAAAGAAAACATATTCAACAAATGGTGCTGGCATAACTGGATATCGACACGTAGAAGAATGCAAATAGATCCCTATTTTTCACCCTGGACAAAACTCAAGTCCAAATGAATCAAAGACCTCAACATAAAACCAACCATACTGAACCTTATAGAAGAGAAAGTGGGAAGTATGCTTGAATGTATTGGCAAAGGAGACCACTTCCTAAATATAACCCCAACAGCACAGACACTGAAAGAAACAATTAATAAATGGGACCTCCTGAAACTCAAAAGCTTATGTAAAGCAAAGGACACAGTCAACAAGACAAAACAACAGCCTACAGAATGGGAAAAGATCTTCACTAATCCCACATCAGACAGAGGTCTGATCTCCAAAATATACAAAGAACTCAAGAAATTGATCATCAAAAGAATATATAATCCAATTTTAAAAATGCAGTAGAGACCTAAACAGAGAACTCTCAACAGAGGAATCTAAAATGGCTGAAAGACACTTAAGGAAATGCTCAATATCCTTAGCCATCTGAGAAATGCAAATCAAAACAACTCTGAGATTCTATCTTACACCTGTAAGAATGGCCAAGATCAAAAACACTGATGACAACTTATGCTGGAGAAGACGTGGGGTAAAGGAACCACTCCTCCATTGCTGGTTGGAGTGCAAACTGATGCAGCCTCTGTGGATTTCAATATGGCTATTTCTCAGAAAATTAGGAAACAACTTACTTCAAGACCCAGCAATACCACTTTTGGGTATATGCCCAAAGGATGCTCAATCATACCATAAGAACTTGTGCTCAACTATGTTCATAGCAGCATTATTTGTCATAAGCAGAACCTGGAAACAACCTAAATGCTCCTCAATGGAAGAATCGACAAGGAAAATATGGTATATTTATGCAATGAAGTACTACACAGCAGAAAAAACTAATGACATCTTGAAATTTGTGGGCAAATAGATGGATCTAGAAAACATCATATTGAGTGAGGTAACCCAGATCCAGAAAGACAAATATCATATGTACTTACTTATATGAGGCTTTTAGATATAAATCAAAAAGAAAAAAATCTATATTTTATAATCACAGAGAACCTAGAAAACAAAGAGGACCCTAAGGGAGACATACAAGGATCTAATGTACATGGGTAGTAGAAAAAGGCAATATCTCCTGAGTAAAATGGGAGCATGGGGACCATGGGAAAGGTCAGGAAGGGAGAGGAAAGGAAAGAGGGGAACGAAAAAACATATATAGATCAATAAATACAATTTTAAAAAAAGAAGTGCACAAGTCCCTCTCAGGGTCTTTGCCATTTTGCTTTTTGTGGCCTGGGCATGCTGGAATAATAAACGCTCTTACTGATTGCAAAAAAAAATTATTTCATGGTGGTATATATAAAGATACATCTTCCTTCTTCAGTATAGTGTTTGAATTACCTGCTGTTTTGAGGCATGGTCTAGCTGCCCAGACTGGCTTTGAACTCTAGATCCTCTTGCCTCACTTTTTAGGTTGCCTCAGATTAGAGATGTACATCACAACAGTCAGCTTCATAGTATTCCAGTTTTGTTGTGGCTGTTGTCGGGGTTTCTGTCCTGCCTGGTTCCTGCAGTCGTTAAGTCCCAAAGAAATCACACAGTGGTCTACATTAGTGATAAACTGATTGGCCCATTAGCTCAGGCTTCTTATTAACTCTTATAACTGATATTAGTCCATTATTCTTGTCTATGTTAGCCACATGGCTCAGTACCTTATTCAGTGAGGCAGTCACATCTTGCTTCTTCTGTGGCTGGGGTCAGGACTGCAGAAAGCAGAATCCTCTTCCCAGAATTCTCCTATTCTTGTTTTCCTGCCTCTACTTCCTGCCTGGTTGTTCCACCTATACTTCCTGCCTGGCTACTGGCCAATCAGCATTTATTTAAAATATAATTGACAGAATACAGACCATTGTCCCACATTACTTCCCCCCCCCTTTTTTTTTGGTTTTTCGAGACAGAGTTTCCCTGTAGTTTTTTTTAAGAGCCTGTCCTGGAACTCGCTCTTGTAGACCAGGCTGGCCTTGAACTCACAGAGATCCGCCTGCCTCTGCCTCCCAAGTGCTGGGATTAAAGGTGTGTGCCACCACCACCCAGCTCCCCTTCTTTAAAAAAAAAAAACCCAAGAACTCTGAATCTAACATCCTTTGTTTAGCTTTTCTCCTGACCATTAGCCATAACAACTTGTAACCAACATTCTAAACAAAGGAAAATATCCATAGTCCATTTTTTTGGGAATGTGGGCAGAGTTTTCCAGGCTACTTCCTGCTGGTTGGGGACACTGATAATCTTATGGGGACCTAAAGAAAATTTAGAATTATGATCATATTAGAACTGGAGTATCCTGTGAGGCTTGATCATCTCAGGCAGCGGTCTTGAATCTGTTCTGGATGTAGAACTTAGACATCTGGGCCATCTGTTCCTACCGGAGATTTCTCAGGTGGTCTTCCTTGATCAAACCTGATTTTTCTTAATTCAGAATGAATCCATAGCCTCTCATTTTTTTGTGGAAACAAAAGCAAAACCTCTTCTCCAAAGTAACATATCTTTTGACTTCAATTTTGAAGTCAAAGTATTTTCAAAATACCTATCTTGGATTAATTCAGCAGCATTTATAAACAAATATCTTTTAGCAGCTCTTGCTCCTTTCTCAGCATTCAAACAACTCAAAGAGAGCATAATAACATACAGTATCTAGATTCTCTGTGTGTTTTCCATCTTTACATGGCTTTATTTTAAACTCTATTTCTTTTATTTTTATTTTTAAGTTTTTGGCTTTTTGAGACAGGGTTTCTGTACATCTTTGTCCTGGAACTCACTCTGTAGACCAGGCTCTCCTTGAACTCACAGAGATCTGCCTGTCTCTGCCTCCCAAGTGCTGGGATTAAAGGTGTGTACCACAACATCTTGAACTCACAGAGCTCTGTCTGCCTCTGTCTCCCAGGTGTTGGGATTAAAGGTGTGTACCACCACACCTTGAACTAACAGAGGTATGCCTGCCTCTGTCTCCAAAGTGTTGGGATTAAAGGTGTGTGCCAACTACACCCAACTATTCTCTTTCTTTTATTTTTATTCTAAGGACTTTAACCTTTTTCTTTTCTCTCCCAAGCCTGCATATATTTTTAACATACTGTAAACCATTTAGAGCTTTTCTTTGTCTTTGAATCTCTCTTTACTATATATCTCCCCCTTTCTGACCACATGAGTGGTTAATTTGCTAGGCAATATGGGTAGGATTAAAGCCATGGCTTTGATGGCTAGATCCAGCCCATTCTTTAGCTTTCTGAGATTCCAGCCTCATGAAGGAGGTACTGTCTGTAGCCATGTTTATTGCCACAACTCTATGGCATTTCAAGGTCCCTGCCAGCAAGCAAGCTGCAGCAGTCTGCTCACAAACCACACTCAAATGTTCTGTAGCTGGACCTCCTGCCTGAAAGAGTTAGAATTTGCACTGGCGGGATGGCCCAGAAAGCCGGCATTTTAAAATGGAGCAGCTTTTTTCCTGCTATGGCTGAAAACCAAAAAGTATGTGGTCAGCTTTTCATCAACACCATTTAAGTGTTTTGTGGCAGGGCTTCTTAAAAGGGCTGCAAAGATTTTGCAGCTAAAGCTGAGTCAGGAAACTTCTCTTAAATGAGAGTACTTGCCTCTAGCAAGCAGAGTCCACCTGAGAAAATGCTGCTATTAAGAAGCCGCGTTTAACTCTATTCTTTTTCATCTAGAATAACTTCCCAAACTCTCTCAGGCTTTTAAGTAGATTTGGTCAGTCCCACGTTGGCACACCATTCTGTTGTCTGAGCTTTCTGTCCTGCCTGGTTCCTGCAGTTGTTAAGTCCCAAAGAAATCACACAAAGGTCTACATTAGTGATTAACTGATTGGCCCATTAGCTCAGGCTTCTTATTAACTCTTGTAACTTATATTATCCCACTATTCTTGTCTATGTTAGCCACATGGCTCAGTGCCTTATTCAGTGAGACAGTCACATCTTGCTTCTTCTGCGGCTGGGGTCAGGACTGCAGAAAGCAGAATCCTCTTCCCAGAATTCTCCTATTCTTGTTTTCCTGCCTCTACTTCCTGCCTGGTTGTTCCACCTATACTTCCTGCGTGGCTACTGGCCAATTAGCATTTATTTAAAATATAATTGACAGAATACAGACCATTGTCCCACATCATTATGGCCACATCAGTTCATAAAGATCACTTTCGGCATACTGCTGGCTGATCTCAAGACTAGATCCCTAGAAGTGAAGTGTCTAGGTGTGATTAAAGTGGAACTATTCCTCTGTCGAATTTCATACATTGAAGTCCTAATACCCAGCACCCCAGGGTGTGGGCTTCTTGGGAAGACAGATGTTCTAAATAATGAGTTAAGATGGCATGGCTGTTGAGGGTTTTACTCCAGTTTTCTTGGTGTCTTTATAAGAAGAGGAACAAGTTTGTACTCAGATTGTCACAGAGAGGATGCTACATGAAAACAAGGCCCTGTGGGTGCTGGGGTGACAGACCTGAGAAGTTAGGGAGAGGCTCGAGCCAGATGGGACTTGTCCAGCACCTTCATCTTGGCCTCCTGTTTTCCAGGACCACGAGGAGAAAGATGTCAGTTTCTTAAAGCTCCCCACTGCTTCACTGTCACAGTAGACCTTACTGACGTGGCGTCTGAAGCTAAGCTACTGTCGACTGGCACTGTCTCCCTGATGACCCTGGCGGCTTCCTCGCTCAGTGAGACTTCCCTCTCTCATCAGACCCACAAGCTTCCCCTTCCTACCAGAGCCTGCGGCTAAGGATGGAGCTCTTTTTTCGAGTCATTCTCAGCACAGAATAAAACAACCTAGGTTGCAGCCTTCTTGATCCCAGTTAGTCCTGGAACCTAGTCTGTCCTGATTTTTTTTGTTTGTTTGTTTGGTTTTTTGAGACAGGGTTTCTCTGTAGCTTTGGAGCCTGTCCTGGAACTAGTTCTTGTAGACCAGGCTGGTCTCAAACTAACAAAGATCCACCTACCTCTGCCTCCCGAGTGCTGGGATTAAAGGCCTGCACCACCACTGCCTGTCCTGATTTTTCTCTACACACTTGAGTTGCTTAGCAATAGAATCCAGTCTCTTGGGATAAGCATGGTGAACTGCCTTGCAGAGTATTAGCATTAGGGATGAGGGATGATCCAGAGGTTGAGAGCACTGACCGCTCTTCCATAGGACCTGTGTTCAATTCCCAGCACCCGCATGGCAGCTTACAACTGTCTGTAACTCCAGTTCCAGGGGCTCCAACTCCCTCACGCAGACATACATGCAGGCAAGACACCAATGTACATAAATAGGGTGTTAGCATTATAGGGACCAAAGAAGTTAGGCAGATGGTGGTTTGAAGGTCAGAGAATGGATAACTTATTCCTAGCTGGCACAACCTATGGTAAAGTGGACAGTTTGGGCACCAGAACCCTGTCTCCTGGTCATTTGATGGCATGGTGCCTCTGAGCCAAGTCTCCTTTGAATTTTATTTTTTTGCCTACAGGGCTCATTAACAGCTGGTCTGGTGGACCTATCTGAGGGCACACCCTGGTCAGGACCCTGCATTAGTCTCAACTCAATAAACAAATATAAACATCCTCTCCACCACGTCCCCAGATTCCTATTTAGCTGGCATGACTTTTAAAAATGAAGAGGAACAAAAACTGAAGAGTTGGTTTTTTTGTGGGGGTATGGGGAGGATTGTTTGTTTGCTTGTTTTGAAAAGGGTAATGATCACCATAACAGGTTTAGGGCAAAAACCCCATGAGTATGGGCATCTTGGTGATGTGTTTCGAAAGAATGGCAGAGAGGTGACCAGCAACAGAGTCATGTCCAGTGTACTGAAGGTGAGAGCTGCCATGTGTGTGCTGAGTTCTGTGATTGGTCAACTCCAGTCTACTGAACCATGAAATAGTTAGGACTGAAAGCCTAAATTTAGCCTCAAGGGTCACTTGGCTCCACGAGACATATAGGACTGTGGAAATACCAGTGGGAGTTGGTGTGTGTGGCAATGGTGGTGGTCAACTCAAGGTGGAGGTTGAGGGTTGGAGAGCATGGTTTCAACTTTACAAGTTGCAATTGGCTTGATTTTCTGCCAAATCATCAGGAGGAGAAACACCACGTGACTCAAGGCCGTCTGGTTCCAAGTGATTAAGCCAACAAGCATTGACTCAAGCAATACGGAGATTGGTGGCCTTTGTTGTCTAGTCTCTTTCCCCTTCTCCTCCTACCTCTGCTTTCTTCTGTGTCCTCTCACTCAGACAGGCTCTTTTTTCTACAGTAGGAAGAGGTTTTCTAAGCCTCATTTTATATTTTCCTCTGGGTCATCCTGATGGAAACCACAATTTATTGTCTCAAAATAACCCAATAAATAACTGTCAATAACATTTTATTGAGTCAACCTAGATCATGTACCCAGGTCTGAATCAATCACTATGACCCTAAAGATGGAGTTACTCTACATGACAAGTCCCAAAATTCACTGCTGCCAGACCTAGAAAGCTTGGGCTGCCCTGTGTAACCACATGGTACAAGAGTTGGGGAACATTCCAGGGTCAGGGTTTCATTAACAACAGTCCCTCTTTTCTCTACTTGAGTTCAGGACAATTGAGAGAGAAAGGCACAAGTTTAGATAACTGGAGTGAACACAATGATTACTGTAAAAAAAAAAAGGTTTATAGATGGAAGCTTCATTATTCAGTAGCAATAGGCTTCCAAATATCCAAACCCCAGAAACTAGCCAGGTGCAGGGTGCGTGTGTGTGCAGAATTATATATTCCAGTCCAAATTGGAGACTGTCGTTGGGGGTGGGGAGTCAAGAGGCAAAACGGTGTCAGTCGCCAGAGTGATGTGGAGTCAGGTACCGAAAGTTGTAAGTAGCCTCACACAGTACTAGACAAGGTCCTGAAAAGGACAGGGTGCCAACTCAACTCAGCCCCCACTAGGAGGAGCCTTGGGCAAGGGGCTCATCCTCTTCGATGTCAGTACCCTGGGGTGCTTGTTGCAGCCTGACCATTGATTTCAAAACAGGACAGAAAGGAACCCCTAGCTACAAAATTTTCATCAATTGCCATGTGCTGGGCTCTATTTTAAAAGCTTCAGGTATGTGGGGTTTTTTTTTGTTTGTTTGTTTGTTTTAGTTTTTGTTTTGTTTTGTTTTTATGAGACAAGGTTTCTCTGTAGCTTTGGAGCCTGTCCTGGAATTGCTCTTGTGGACTGGGCTGGCCTCATACTTACAGAGATCCACCTGCCTCTACCTCCCAAGTACTGGAATTAAAAGCGAGTGCAACCACTGCCCGGCAGTATGTAAAATTTTGTAACCCATAGAAGTCTGCAGGTAGATACTTTGGCAGAATACTGGTGTTTGGTCATGGAATGACCCCCACAAGGCCTGAGTACTGAAAGCTTGGCTCTCAGCTGGCGGTGCTATTTGGGGAGGTTGAGGAAATTTTAGGAAGTCATAGGGCCTCTGGTAGGGGATTATGTCTTGTCTGGGCTCCATCTCTCTCCCTTTCTGTTGCCTGGCTGCTATGAGGTGACAAAACTCTACCAGACCCTCACATCATCATGATGCTTGCCAAGATCAAAGGGCCAGGCCACCACAGCTACAACAAATCCCCCCTCCCATAAGTTGTCCTCTTGGGTGTTTTGGTCACAGCAATGCACAAATTATTCTTTGTCTGGTGTCATCTTGGAATTGAGGACACTAAGGGGCAGAGGGCTTAACAAGCCTGCCCAGGTCTGGAAGACCACATAGGACATTGCAACAGCTGTCACTGAAGAGGTGGTGGCAGAACTCAGGGAACAGCTTGAAAGATGAGCAGTCAGAGAGTGGGGCGGTGACCTCGGTGGCTTTACTAACCATACACCCCTTTGCAGAGGAGCGATTTCTAGTCAGGACAGCCTTGAGAGTCAGACATGAGTACGTGGCCTGGCGTGGAGTCTGGGAACCTGTGAGAAGATGCAGAAGGATCCAGTTCTGGAATCTCAGTTGGGCCTCCAGCCTGGGCCAAGAAAGAGCCTCATCAACCTGACATGGGTATGTCCAGGCCTGGGCAATTATAAGATATTTGTTCACAAGTGAACCCTACCCTGGCTATCTTATGCCAAGCAAAGAGATGAGGGAAAGTGATCCTGGGCTGTGAGCAAGAGAGCAAACATGGCACCCTAATTGATCTTAGCTGGCAGCCCTCAACCCACCATTCACCTTTGCTTTGCCTGCCTTTACTTCTGGCCAAACATATCCCTGGGTTTTCTTGGCAGAGTTTAGATTAAACTGGAAGTATTTTTCTATTGCAGTCTGTGCTTTCTAGAAAGAGGGAAGAATATTCTTTGCCAAGGCCTCCCATATCCCCAAAGACAGAGGGATATAGATGTTCCCTCTGGCTAGGAGACAGAGTGAGAAGAAATCATTTTTTTAGCACCTGTCCAAATTGTGGTAGACTGTATTAGATGATTTAACTTTGTAGTTTAGCCTACGTTTGATTTTGCTCTGAGATTTATAGCAAAGCTGTAAAGATGAGTCATCATGGTTCCTTTGCCCAAATAAGGGTAGAAATGACTACACTTGCAGCTCTGCCTGCCCTTCTGGGTCAGTGGCAGACATGGCTAATCAATTAATGATGCTGTTTTCCACTGACCCTAGAGATGGCCTTAGAAGCTTCACGGTAGCCCCGCAGGCTATCTGAGCTAGCAGAGCAGATGAAAAGCATTTGCTCTTCCTGCCAAATCAAGAGGACAACACAGGAGGAAGAAACAGCAAAGGAGACAGACAACATTAGGTGCCCGGAAAAAACTCAGACGCGGGGAGTTAAGGGCTTTGCCAAGTAGATGGTTCTGGGCAACAAGCGATAGCAAACAAGCATGGGCGATGGAAAAAAAAAACTAGGGAGAAGAAGCTGTGTCTCTGGCAACCAGAATGAACGTGTTAATATGACACTAGCCACGTGGACTGTAACTTCTTAGCTCTGAAAACAAGCTAGGCAGAGAGCTCTAGAGTTAAGGGGACAGAGACAGCCAGGGATGGTGGTGGGATAAACATGGCACCGGCTTAACCTCAGTGACCAAGGAAACAGACACACTGGTAACAGTTTCTTTCTGATAACATGGGTAGTTAATGCTTGCGAGGTCATTGTGTGTTGGGCATGTGCAGGGTTTCTTTATGTACTATATAGTACAGGGGCTTTTGTTACCCTATTTTATAGATGCTGCAGTGGAGGCTCATGCATACTAAATAATTAATCAAGATCAAGCAGAATGCAGTATGATCAGTATTTGGCCCCAAGGAGTAGCCTGGCGCTTCTCAAAGTCAATTGTGTGTCTGTATTAGAACCCTACAAACAGGAGAGAGAAGCTGGCCCGAGTTCTTCTCATCTGCAGAATTTCTGTCCTAACACAACTACTGTTTGCTTATTATCCACTTATTCATTTTAATTACCTATTCAACAAGTCTTTATTGTGACCCACTCCATGCCAAGTGCTTGGTAGGCATGAAAGGAAGCAGGCGAACAAACCAGTAAGGTTTCTGAACTCACGAAACCTTACTGGCTATCACAGTAATAATAATAATGACACTGTCCCAAAGATTCCTCTATTGAAGGCAGATATAGGCCTGCTTAGTAGAGATTGTGTTGAGATATCATTAGAGAGCTCACCCGATCAATGCGTTAATCTACTGGGAAGTTCATAGTCGAACAGACATTTGTATATTTCACTTAGTTGGAGAAGGAGGTCTCTGGTAGGACTTCCCTTAAAGACTATTTTGGGATCCTGATCTCTTCTCACTGTTTGCTTCCTGGCTGCCGTGGAGAAGCCGCTCCCTCTACCACATACTCCTACCACCCTGAGGTTCTGCCTCACCTCTGGTCCAGCACAATGGAGTCAGCCAACCATGAACAAGCCCCTGGAACTTCCGGTTCTAAATAACCCCCTTTTGTCTTCACAGCATAAAAAGGTGCTAATCCCATCCTATAGCAGGAGAATATGGGATAACTGGGGAGATGGGGCTGGGACTGAGAGAAGAAGGAAAGGTGGCTCAGCAGTCAGGGGCTCAGCAGTCAGCCCAGCCCATTTTAGACTTGGCCTTTTCCTTAGAATGGT
This sequence comes from Ondatra zibethicus, assembly GCA_004026605.1. Taxonomy (NCBI): domain Eukaryota; kingdom Metazoa; phylum Chordata; class Mammalia; order Rodentia; family Cricetidae; genus Ondatra; species Ondatra zibethicus. The sequence goes on along the minus strand of PVIU01002606.1, from coordinate 30,846 downwards.
TCACAGCAGTCCGTTTGGGTTGATGATGGGGAACAAAATCACTTTGCTGGTCTGAAGGTTTCCTTTGTGCCTGGATGGTTTTGAGGCTAAGGGTTACTAGGAAGTGAGAAGGGCTGACAAATGTCTCCATGGTCCGAGCAAATGGTAGACTTCTGCCACCAAGTCAGTGGGGATGAAGTAACAGGTGTCCACAGGGTCATGTGGATCCAGCACCTTGGCATATTATGGAAGGCCTTACTAGGAAGCCCTTGGTGACTGCACAGAGTCCAGCCTGAGAAACAGGCCGGAAGTGGGACCAAGGAAACGCTGTGCCTGCTCCAGCAGTACTAGCTGTTTGGGTTTATTTTAGACACAATTTTAAGGATCTGGCTCAAAAGCTTCAGACAGTTTTCAAGTTCATTACAAGTTCAAACCGGCTCAGTGGGTATTAAGGGTCTTCTGCTGATGTTGAGGAAAATGGAAAATTACCTTGGCTTGGTTCATAAATCTAAAGAGAGAGAGAGAGAAACCCACCAACTTGGTCTGAATGCAGTTTGGGCTTCTGCAGTGAGTGAGTGGTTTTAGTCCACCGATTCACAGGTCCAAGCCCCGAGGACGGCATTAATGGGCTACATTAGTCCGGTTGTCCTCCAGAATGGGAGACTACAGCAGCCCAATTACCTCGACTCCCAGACTGAGGAGCATTCTGTGGAAGGTGAGTAAGGTTCCCAGGGAAGAGAAACACAACTCCCACCCCAGAGAACTCTCCTCAGTGACTGAGCAGCCCCTGGGTCCCAGGAGCCTGGAGGATAAATGAAGCGTGCTTACAAATGTCTGTTAGTGGAAGGTCAGTGGAGACAGTTACAAAATGGAGCCCAGAAATGCAAAGGTGAGAACCAGGGGACTGGGAGACCCCTGGGGCTAACTTGGACAGATGAGAAAAGAGAGCTGTATGCTGACCTTCTGGTCCATTGACAACTGATCACTGCAGCAGGTGACTGATGACACCTCCCAGAGCCACTGAAAGGTCCTTCTGAAAGGAGGATGAGCTGCAAACCTTCCGGGGCAGTGGACTTAAATTATGAAGTCCGCCTTTCTCGCCCTGTTCATTAAATCTGGCTGCGCACTCTCTCTCCTCCTAGGGACTCCCACTGCCCTGGGGGAGGATGTGTGTAGGGAAAGGGGATCAGGAGGACCACCAGCAGGCGTAGAGCAGGGCCAGGGGGGTGGGGCCGAGCTGAAGAATTGCTCGTGCCCTGATTGGGCCCTAGAGTGTGGCACTAAGGCCCATCTAGTGACAGAGATATGCCGCCCTTCCTGTCTGAGGCTGTCTCATCCAGTTCCTTCATTCACAGTGCAGAGGACAGTCTTTGAGGTACCTTCCTCCATCTTGCTAATGCAGTTCCTGTGGATGTTTGTGTTCTAGTCTGTAGTCTGCCTCCAAATAATGACTTAGGCACCCAGAACCGGAAATGTAGGGATGGACCTTCTTTGGCCTGTTTGTTGTTTTATCCCAAGGACGCAAAGCACGGTTGTATCCCTAAAAATGCTCGAAACTTGCTCAACTAAAGGAAGTGGACAGATAAGTAAAGAAACCTGATTTGGGCTGGAGAGAGCTACCGCCAATGTTTCAAGCAGAAAACAGAAAAAAAATCTGGGGTCTGAGCTTTCATGTTCCGGGCACCTAGTTTGGCTCCCCAGTGACAGGGGGCCTGGAGAGAGAGGTGCGAGGCAACTTAGGGGGCACTTAGTAGGATGTCTCACGAGCTGCTAGAAGCATAGACAAACAAAAGAGGAAGGACGAGCCAGACAGGAAAGGCAGCTGGGGGCTGTAAGACCACCTACAGCCTGAAGAATGGGATGGAGGCCGCTGAGCTAAGATAGTCTATTTCTACAGCATGAGTCAACGTTCCAGAAACTTAGTCTTCTCGTCTGGCCAGTGGGATAGAGAGACAGTGTGAAGTGTGGCTTGGATAAACCCTTGGTTTTCATTTCCGATGCTGTGTTCTAAGCCAGCCACCCCAAGGGCTTTCCAAGTCCTCGGCATGAATGTGTCTCCACCCTGCACAACTACCTTTCCTTGGAAAGTAACTTAAATCAAAGGGGAAGAGAGAAATGGCTTTGTTTGGGACTGTAGAGTCCTTTCTGGTCCATCTGATACCTCACAGGCTAAACCTTGCCTAAAAATAGCTCCCAACTTTCTTCATGGGTTGACAATTCCAGAGGGCATTTTTACCATAAGCCCAGGAAGGCAGCATGGTGGCCATGGTGCCTCTGGTCTTCAAAGCAGGTCATGGTGCTGGTCTTCAGAGAAGCACCGTGTGAGAAATGTCTGTCCTCTGCTTCCTGTGTCTTGGAAGCCAGCCTCTTTCCAAACTCAGAGGAAGCCAATGTCACAGGTTGGAGTATGAGGAAGAAGTGTGTTTTTTCATTGATTAGAAAGCCTTGGAGAGAAGCTGACCAGTAACACTGGCCACCTTCCTGGGACTGGCAAATGGCACCACCAAGCCCACGGTGCCACAGCCGAAGACTGCATAGCTTTCTGGAGAAAGTTTGCTTTTGATCTTTAGCAGGTGGTCTGCGAGCTTGTTCTGCCTGGGACCAGTGGGGGTCAGACGTTCTTGCTGTCACTACCGGTAGTGTGAGCTGAAGCAAGGCCTTAACTTTTCAAAACCAAACAAAGACCACTAAACATCTGTAAATTCTCACTAAAAAGAAATGTCTTTCCCAGGCTGGGTACTTAGAAATATTTTTCCAAGTCAAAGATGATTCAGTTATGCTAGGGCCTCCCTACTTTAAGGGACTTCCAGAATACAAGAGGCTTCTCATCTGACTGGGTTCTTAGTCTTAGATGGAGAGAGATTGTGTTGACCTAGCCTGGGTGAAGAAGGGCATCAGGGAAGAATGGTGGGCAGGGGAACTGAAGTAAGAAATATGCTAATCAATTCCATCAGAAAATGGGCTGAGAAGGGTGTGAATGGCCAAGCAGAAACCAGAGACACTTGGGTCCGCAGGGGTCTGCGACTGGATGGTGGGTATATAAGAATGCATCTTTGTCTCTCAGGATACAGCTGGTCGCTTCTTTACTCCTTCAAGGACACCTGTTCTATCTCCCAATTGGGCAGGGCACTCTGCCATTTTCTTCTGACATGTGACCTCTGCCCTTCCAGAATGTCAGCAGTGTAGAGGCTTGGGCTGCTTTTCAGTTCAAGTCCCACACTACATCAACCAAGACGCTGAAGACTTGGGGCCTGGTGGACTACGTTCCTATTCCTACTCTGCTGTTTTCAGTTGGTATAATCTTGGGTGTGCTTTGCCTCAGCTTCCTGCTCTATAACGCTCAAAGAGCGAATGCTTTGCATCATAAAGCCCGTGTGAGGGGCCTGTGAGTATATATGTGAAGCACACTCGGAAGAGTACCTGGCCAATAAGTGCTTCCAAACATCAACTACTATAACACCCACCGGCCAGGGGGATATGGGGACTCATGTCAGACCAGAGAATACACGCTTGGCCCATTTATTCCAGTACAATTTAAAGAGAAAAGACACTGAGCAAGGGAACACACCTGAGGACCTGTCAACAACCTTCAAGAGAAGCTGACTGACTTAGAGAAGACTCTGAATGTATATTTGTATTTGTCTAACCAGGCATGGACAGAGTTGGGGCAAGAAAAAGTGGGATAAGATGTAGCGCTGACAGGGTTAGGGAAGGGACTGTGGCTAAGGGTGGTCTTTTTGAGAAAGGGGTACGACCAGGCAGCCTGTATTTTATACCTTTTTTGGTTGTGTTCTTAGCAAAGGTGCAGGGGAGCCTGAGCCAGCCAACCACATTACATTCCCCACTAATATAAAAACACATAATTATCTATCATCTATCTGTCCGTCTGTCCGTCCGTCCGTCCATCCATCCATCCATCCATCCATCCATCCATCCATCCATCCATCCATCTATCTATCTGTCTGTCTGTCTGTCTATTTGTCTATCTATCCATCTATCAATCACTTTCTCTCATTTATCTGTCTACCTACTTACCTATCTATCTCTGCTTCTATAAACATCAGAAAGGGACCTAAATCAAAGTAGAAAGCGTTTAGCTTTCATCAACTCCTTGAATCCCAGCGAAGGAAAAGACCCCAGGAGTCATCTCTGTCTGCCTCTTCCTTATTCAAGGAACCTCTCCATAATGTCCCAGACAAGTCTCCACTAGATAAGCCTGTCTGTTCTCGTTACCAACGGTGCACCAGCAACCAGGGAAATCCTCAACATCCGCAAAGACAAATCAGTTCATTGCTGCCAAAAGAAGGGGCGGACAAGAGCAGAGATGTGAAAATAGCAATGTCCATCCTAGGAAGAGTATCCTTCCTGAAGAACACTGCTGCAGAGTGCTAGATGCCAAAAACAAACAAACAACACCTCCAAAATTCAAATTAAAATAAACATTTCACCTGGCTTCCTATCCATAAGAATAAGAAAGAAACATCCCGATGTCAGTGAGGGTTTTAGGGTAAAAAAAAAAACAACAAAAAACCAACCTGGATATGACCCAGTTATTCTCTTGTAGTGTGACTTCATGCAAACTACTCAACCTTTCTGATTCTGTTTCCAGTCATTAAAATGAGGGTCATCACGTCACCTACCTGCCAACAAACAGAGACAGCAGCTCTTCCAGGATTTAAGGCCAGACGGCGACAGCAGGTTTTCTTGCTTCCAGGCTGAACAACATCCATCTCTTTAGCCATTCTTTGGTGGCATCACATTCAGGACCTACCTGGCTATAGTGGATTTGTGTCTTTCCCACCCACCTAGAATATGTTTTCCTTTCTTTGGATGTTGTACCCTGCTTTGTTTTGAGTAAACTGCTTCCCCTTGGACATGGTTTGCTGGACCGTCGGTCGGAGTTCACTGAGCTCCATCCACTAAGCTAAGCAGACACCAGCAATAGCCGGGTCTCCTTTAACTGTACTGGAAATGTAGCCCAGCTTTCCCACCTCCTTCCCTTCCTTCACCACTCCTCTCTTTCTCCTTCCCTTCCTTCACCCCTCCTTCTCTCTCTCCTTCCCTTCCTTCACCCCTCCTCCTCTCTCTCGTTCCTTTCCTTCACCCCTCCTCCTTTCTTTCCTTCCTTTCCTTCACCCCTCCTTCTCTCTCTCCTTCCTTTCCTTCACCCCTCCTTCTCTTTATTTCCTTAACTTTCCAGTGAGAATATGAGCCACTAATAAATTCCATTTGTTTTTGCTAGAATGCATCCCCATTGTTTGTAACTGGGGAATGCTAAGGGAATCCACTCCAGTTGGGAAACTCAGGTTCAAGGAAGGCTGTGAGTGTCTCCACATCTTACGAGTGAGAACACTTTAAAAGTAGAGACTAAACTGGAAGCAGGAGGCAAGCCCCATTAAAAGCCTCAGCATAGCCCAAGGAGCCCTTGGAGGTGGTGGCATGGTAGAAAGGTCTCTCCTGGCGATCCACTTGGGTGTATCTCCATCTGTTTGGCTGACAAATAAAACAGCATGCTTGGAGTTGAGGGGACATGGGAAGGTTTTTCTAATGGCAGAACTCCCAGGCATTGAGGGATAAAGCGAAATTAAGTGCTAAAATTTGTCTCCTCAGAATGTTCTGGACTCTATCCAGGCACACCCATAAAAGAAAGTTGGCACCCAAACCTCCAAAGTGAAGCTATGTATTTCTTCAAACTGCATCCATAATTCCTAATTGAATGTCTTGCTCAAACATTCATGACACGAAGGACTGAATTATTAAGTAAATAAAATCATAAATGAGGATCATAACAGAGCTAATGGCTTCACTAAACACTTTTCTATTGTGCAGGGGCTCTCAAACAACTCCCTGAAGATTCAGTGTAGCTGTATTCATGTGTAAACTTCTAGAATGCTCCCTTCCCCAACAAAAAGATGGGACCCTTTGCCCTTCAAATCTTGCTCTTTGTGGACTGGATTTTCTTCCAATTAAGACTACTCAATGGCATAATTTTCTTTTTCATGAGACAATCACACTTGGAGATGACCTCCCCTCTTACCCGTGTCTCATTGGGCTGTCACTCAAGGTCTCCTGGCATCAATTTCTGCATCCCCAATAGCCCCTGACAGCTGAGTCGATACACCACTCAGACCCCCAAATCTGATTTTCACTCCTACCTGGTTAGATCAGCGTTTTAGAAAGTTCAGCAGATTTCCTCTGCAGACTTTATATTCAGAGTCGAACCTCACAAGCTGGGGGCGTTAGGCGGCCCTATCTGCCCACCCATCATGTATTCAACAAACATCTAGGGAGTCCCACTCTGGGTCTGACACCCAGCGGGGTCAAGGGCATCCTGTGCAAAGGACAGGTACCTCCATGGCCCATCAGAAAGGGTTAGCAAACAGGGAGCACAGATGAAACAGAACAACAAACTGGGGCTTGTAGTGTGGGAGAAATGAAATGAGGTGTCATATAAAGGAGTAAATTAAGACAGCTCATTTGTGGGCAACATGAGGACTTAAAAAGAATCCTCCTAGCAAAAGATACTTAGGACTTTCCAGCAAACAGGAACCGGTCTGGCAATGGGAGGAAAGCATGGGTAGGGCAAGTATTCCCAGCAAGAGGAACCATACTTGGGAACTATGCGAGATGAAATCAGAGGGCCATACTGAGTCAGCCTCACCCTTCACTGGCCTGGGAAAGCTGGTCTTGCACCTCGCTGGACAATACAGCAAGAGAGCTGGTCCCTGCATGCCGGGGAGATGGCCCCCACCCCTCACCACAGCCCAGGGTGGTCGAACCCTGAGGGCCCATCAGTAGCTAAAAGAAGGATGGATCTGCTCAGGAGAAACCCAAGTCTGCCCAAAGAAGGCTCTGGGTAGGCCCACAGACAGGCTGGCCGAGGCCTCCAGCTCTGAGCCCACAGACAGGCTGGCCGAGGCCTCCAGCTCTGAGCCCACAGACAGGCTGGCTAAGGTGCTCCAGCTCTGAGCCCACAGACAGGCTGGCCGAGGCCTCCAGCTCTGAGCCCACAGACAGGCTGGCCGAGGCCTCCTGAGCCCTGCAGCTGCACATGAAGCTAGGGCCTGTCCTTTAGCATGTGATTCCAGTTAGCATTAGCTAACTGCTAAAGACACTGCCAGAGTGTTCTATTGCAGCCTTCTGACCTGTAGTGAAACAGGGCAAGCCTCATCCCATCTGGGAAAAAAATCTTCCTGGAATGGTTTACATGGCACCATGTGAGAGGCAGAAAAGAAACAGCAATGATGGCCACTCAGAGTCCCTCAGGCTGAGAATTCTTCTAAACATGAAGGAAAGACAATGTCTCTACTGAGGTCATTTTTTTTTCAAGAACTTTATTGAAGCATAATTGATCTACAAAGGACGGCAGGTATTTACTTGTAGATGTGATGAGTCTGAACACATTGTCGTGATACAGATACAATAATCACCATCTCTCAAAAGGTTCTTTGCTATTGTTTTTCTGACTTTGTGTGTGTGTGTATTTATGTTCAAAGAACACTTAACGTAAGATTTACCCTCTTTACACATTTGAAGTAGACATCACAGCATTGTTAGCGGTAGGCTTACGCCAGTAATCCAATTGTTTGGGGTTTTTGTTTGTTTGGGAAAGTTTTTTTTTTTCTTCTTCTTTTGCTGTTAGAGTTTGTTTGCCTGTTTGATTTTGGTGCAAGGAGTGGAGCCCAGGGTTTTGTGCCTGCTGAGCAAGTCACCGAGCCACACACCAGCTGGTGGGCTGTCAAGTCTTCTGTAGGACACCAACATGACCTTTCCAGTGCTGCTGCAGGGGGACAACGTTCTCTGTTACTGCCTGGCAAAGGCCTTCCTTTGTGTTTTCCTAGCAGATTTGTCCTGTTCCTGTGGCATTCATCCAGTTGTGTTTTATCTGTTCAGAGGTACCCCTTCCTTCAGATGACACATGAGAGCAGAAGAGAGCGGTGGAGTCCTTAGCCAGGCAGGAGTCACTGTGGTGTATATGGGGGAGGGCTAACCTCAGCTGCCCTGCTCTCTGAATTCTACTTTCTTGTGTGTTGCTTCCTATCTAACCAGTGGTCCTTGGCTTGATTGTTACCTGGCTCCTGGGAAGAAAACCGGGTCTGAGGGGCTCAGTGGCTAGTGTAGAACACAAGCCTGGAATACACAGATGCTTTGAGACAAGGCTTTGTCCCTCCAGAAGAGGCCCGCCTGCTCCTCACAGTCACCGAGGGATCTCTGTCACCAGTCATTTATCTCCAGTTTGCACATGACTAAAACAGAGGCCTAGAGAACTGGCGCCCTAACTGTTGGGAAGTGTGGTCAAGAGACAGCAGAGCGAGGCGGCAGAGTCCAGCAGCTGTTTGGACCTGGCAGCTCCAAGACTCCTTTCTTCCTGAGTTGCTCTCCTGCCCTCTGCCTGGATCTTTCCGAACACAAACATCTTCATGTCTCTAGACTCCAACCACATCCCAACAGCCATCAAAGAGATATCTGGAGCCTCTCCAGACATCAGATGCTGGGGATATGTGTGTGGGGGGGTGGGGGTGTTTATCTCTCTGTTCACTCATCTCACACCTGAATGACTTTCTCCCTGCTCTGAGACTTGTGGGAGTGACATCTACCTCCCATCCTACCGGGTGTGTCTGGAGTCCAGCAGGTAGCCATACTTTGCAGACTATGGCCCAATAGTCCCTGGTACGGGTCTTCCCTGCCCCTCTAGGCTCAGTGCTTAGCGTGCACAAGGTCCTACTTTCAATTCGCAATACTAAAGAAGGCAAAAGAACTCACCAAACCTGTTTAACAAACAGTAAGGCTGGGCAAAGCAAGCATGGTGACCTGTAGTCATCACAACCATCTTCTAGATGGGGAGTTCAGGACATGGGAAAACCCTCAGGAGGCAACAGGACTGCCACAGAGATTATTATTTCAAATGCAAATCTACTTGGGCATGGAGTGCATGTCGTTAATCCCTACACTTGAGAAGCAGAAGCAGGCAGAGATCTTGGTGAATTCAAGACCAGTCTGGTCTACATAGCAAGTTCCAGGTCAGTCAGTACTACATACTGAGACTCTGCCTCAAACAAACAAACAAAATAGAAGGCAAACCTGTGGAGACAATGAGTTTACATTCCAGTGGTACAAAAGGGACATACATTCATAGAAATCATACTTCAGATTTTGAAATTTGACCATTTCCCAGGCTATCAGCATGCAGTACAGTTTTTAGGAGACGCTAGGCAGCCAGACACGGCTCCTAGTCAGTTCCGAGTCACCAGGGGAAACAAGACCTCCACAGCTGCTGTTCAGCATAGCTGGGCTTTCAGTAGGATAGGGGTCTTCAAAGCATTCTGCCAAGCGCTTTGTCATTTCAAATTACAGTGAGTTCCCAGGATGTGGCCCATCCTAAGCTGAGCAACAGTTGCACCTGTAGCTGATCATACATTAATGTTTTATAAAACTTTACCCCTGGGTTGTGGCACCATAGGTGATTCATCCCCTTTATTTTATTTTTTTCCCTCTTTTCCACATCTTTTAGTTTTTTATATGGTGAACTATTTGGGAAGGAGCAGGCAACAGCCTCCAGCAAGAGATATTCTTTGAGAAAATTTTGGGTGGCCAATCTCTATAAACCTTTAAATTTGAACCCTTCAACACAACATCAGAAAGTACAACCAAAAGCATCCAAGTTCCTTCTGCTCTCACAAGCCCCAGAAACCACAGAAAACCCTTTCTGTGAGAAATGAAGATGCTAGGTTAAACAAAGCCAATTAAAATAGGAACTGATTGACACTTTTGGATGTTTTTGCCAAGTAGCCCCAGCAGGCTCTGAGTCAGGTCAGAGGATGTTCTCAGGACAATGCACCCATTCCAAGTTCTTACTGTGGGTCAGGAACCCGGCTCCTCAGGAAAATCATGACACACGGGTCAGGGTCTGTCAGGGAGCCCTTTCTGCCTGGGTTCTGTGGAAACTGAAGCATCTCTTGGAGTCTTTGTTCTATTCCACCTCTTCAGAGGCACGATTGTTGGGGTGTGTGGGTACCTGGGTCTACTGAGAATAAAGGCAAAGACAATGAAGGAAATCGACCATGAAAGGGGTCTGTGCCATGAGTTCTCAGGGATCTGCTTGTGTTCTGTTCGCATGGGTCTCTACAGGAACTCCTCATCGCTCCAAGAGCAACTTTTAAATGTCTTCATTGCAAAAGGGTGAGGGACATGCTGATTATATTTAATCATTCCATAATATACACTGAAAACATCACACCGCCCCGATGAATACATAATTTATGTATTATTACATAATTTTCTCCCATCATATGTCCTACAACTGTATATGATTACTGTCAATTAAAAAATTTAAAAGAAAAACAAAGCTGTGTTTCAGGTGCTAAGTTAGCTACTAACGGCTTGGAATCTGCAATCCTTCTTCGACTGTGTCTCTCCCTTTTTCAGTTGCCCTAAAGACAAGGGCATCTTGGGTTGTCTGTCAGTGTCTGAATATTACCATGATGGGACAGGAGAAGCTCGCTCAACAAGGGAAGAACTGAGAAGACAACTTACAAGGAGGTGGAGAAGCACTCACAGGGCCTCGTGGTCCATGTGCTGCTGGATGCTGTCATAGTAATTTCAGATGATGATCCCAGTCTGTTCTACAGTGACCCCTCCTCCCCCTCCATGGCTCTGTTTATCCAAATCATGGCCCTCTCTGAGGACTGGCTCAGTTCTTCTCCTCCGAGAAGACCTCTCTGGCAGCTCTGGGCTTGGAAGTGACTTAAGAACACTGGCTTTGTTCTATCTTAGTGAAGCTATAGCTCCCAAGAGGAACACAATTTGCCTATGGTCACCCAACAGGTCTTTATTAGGTAAGGGAAAAAGACAAAACCCAGAGCTCAGTGTAATGTATGACACATTGGTATGTTCTTTGGATGGCCTGGTGAGGTCCCATCATTGAGGTAGACACAGTCACCTTGTCCAGGCTACTGGGAATCCTGGTTGCCAGAGACTATTTACTGGATCCTTTCTAGGGATTTGGGGATTCATCCTCAGCTCCAGAAACCTACTTACCCAGCATCTCATTTTATCTGTAGCCAAGACTAATAGGTATGGGGATAAAAAGGTCACCGTCTCATCACTAACTGGGATGGTTCTGAGAGCCACCCTGTTTCCAGATATCTGGCCAAGGTTAACTTCCCTACCTGGCTGCTCTCTTAAACTGCTTGTAGATTTGTCTACCAAGAGCATTCCCTAGCAAATTTCTGCCAGCTCCCATCTCAAGAGTCTGCTGCAGAGACCAAAGGGAGACAGACTCTGTCCTGCCAGTATCAGCAAGTGTGACAATATGTGCAACAAGTCCTGATTACAAGCATGTTTCAGAAAGCTCAGCAGACTTTGGGTGCAATTCATTGCTGGACCCTGAACTTTCCTTCCTCGCATCTACCTGTGATACACAAAAAGAGGTTATGGGGCCACTTGGCTCCTAGACGGGAAAGCACATGGATGTGATGCTTCTTGCTATGGTTTCCACAGCTCAAATGGAAAAGTTGGGAGTCTGATCGAAGACTTGCAGGATGAGGCAAACTGGAATCACGTGCTTGGTCATTGTTCTATGTGTTCACTGCCTTTCCGGAAGAGCCAAGCCATGCCTGTACTGTGACACACGCTCGGTAAACACTGGGGCTCCCTTGCTTTACAGGAAACGGAGACGTGATGAGCAAACTGAAGTCAGGCCAGTCTTGGGACTTGCAGGGCTAGTCCTTAGGGACTGTGCCGTTCCAGCTAAGAACGTCTCCCCTCCACGCAGCTTGGTGCTGTTTGCCTGCAGGCATTTAAAGGTCAGGGCAGTAATATTAAGCCATGAACTTATCATTTCTTCTGGAATTACAGACTTTAAGGAAGTGTGTGTGTGTGTGTGTGTGTGTGCGTGCGTGCGTGTGTGTGTGTGTGTGTGTGTGTGTTCCCTCCCAGCAGTCTCTGCTTTGGCAGATAGATAGACCTTCTATCCAGGTCTCTGCAGAAATGCAAGACTGATCTGGCATCAGCTTCCTGACGCCCTATGGCTTTAGCTGTGTAAATACATCCATCTAGCAGTGGATTTTAATCTTGCCTAATACCACTTACTGCTTATTTCAAGCAAGTCTTGACTCTGTTAATATGCCAGGCTCCCTCTGAGGTAGGCAAAAACCTAAAACTCAGTCTTGGAAGTACACAGCTTCCAGTGCTGTGCTGGCCATGAGACAGGCCTGATGGCAGCTGATGATGGCCTGTGGGGGTTGACGCTGGCGGTTTCCACACCCTGCCACAGTCACCACAGTGCGAACTCTGGTCTACAGCATAGAATGCGGAAGGGAGAGGAGCAGCAGCCCAACCTCCAGGAGCAGGCTCTGGGGTGACCTGGAAGATTATTTCAAATGTAACAAAGACACAGCATTCAGCCTGGCTAAATCAGCAATGTAATTGTCACACAGGACACAGTACTGTCACTGGAAATGATCCATAATTGGTGCCAGCTCTGGTCCTCCAACTCATGTCACAGTCCAATCTTGAGACTTCCTGTTCTCCCTTCACACAGGACAACTCCCACAGAGACTTGTGGTTCTACGCGTGTTGGCACACACCCATACGTGTATACATGGTCATTTCTATGCATGCTGGACACCCCCATGTGTGTGCACATGGTCATTTCTATGTGTGCTGGACACCCCCATGTGTGTGCACATGGTCATTTCTATGTGTGCTGGCACACACCCATACATGTGTACATGGTCATCTTTGTGGATGCTGGACATGCCTATGCATTTCTATGCATGCTGGACACCCCCATGTGTGTGCACATGGTCATTTCTATGTGTGCTGGCACACACACCCCACGCATGTGTACTTCATCACCCACCAACATGCAGAACATTCCCATCATCTTAAATCATTCCTTAAAGCCAGGCATAAAGGCATACAGCTATAAGACCAGCATTTAGGTAGCTGAGGCAGAAGGATCATGAGTTTCAGGCCAGCCTGGGCTATATACTAAAAGACTGCCTCAAAAAGCAATTACTTTGTGATTATAGCAATCAATCCCTCAACATGTAACTGTTCAAAATGTAGATGACCCTGGCATGAGAACAAAATACCCCAAGAAAAACCTGACAAAAGTGAGGAGAAATCCCTAGCTACAGGCAGAAATGTTAATCCTCTCAGCAATGAATATAACAATAGACAGAAGACCTGGAAAGACACAAAACACTTGCAAAACACTCTCAACCAGCTTGGCTGGCAGATGTTCATAGAACCCTGCAACCAGAATACAATGTTTCAGCCCTTTAAACTTTTACCAAGACAGCCATATGCCAGCTCATGGGGAAAAGAAAAAGAAAAAGAAAAAAGAAAAGAAAGCTTCAACAAAATTAAGTGGATTTAAATCACATAGTGCCTGCACTGTGGGCACAGAAAAACACATTTAATATAATTATTGAGTAAGTATTTGGGAAGTGCCCAACTATTTGGAAACTAAACAATACACTCTAAATTAAGTCAAAATTGAGTCAAAATTTAAAACTCGAAGGGGCAAGCAAAAAATGTTTCTGAAGCAAATTATAGTGAAAATGCAATGTCAGACTGCATAAGATGTTGTTAAGGTGTGACTTAGAAGGGAGTTCATACTCCTAATACTTATACTGGGAAAGAAAAAAAATTTAAATCATCAAAACCATCAGCAGCCACTTGTTTTAAAAGACAAATTTGATAAATCTTTAGTAAAGACAGAGAGGAGGGGGTGGGAATGGAGAGAGAGAGAGGACACAGAGAAAGAGAGACAGAGAGAATGAAGGTAAACCCTACCAATCGTACATGCCAGAAGAGACACAATTGTAGATCCTACAGAAAATAAATAAGAGAATATAAATGGAAACTTTCTGGAACAAATTTAAAGGCACAGAGATGACCTAATGGGGGCACACACCTGCAGCCCAAGCACATGCGAGGCTGAGGCATGAAAGTCACAAGTTTGAGGTTAGCTTGGGCTGTAATGTTCAAGTTGTTCAAAAACAAGAGAAACTAATAGCGGAAACACACAAACTCCTTAAAAGATGAGAATTACCCAGATTTGGGGCTGGAGAGGTGACTCAGCTGTTAAGAGCACTGGCTGCTCTCCTAGAGAACCCAGGTTTGGTTCCCAGTACCCACATGGAGGTCCCCGCCATCTGGAACTCCAGTTCCAGGAGATCTGACGCCTTTCTCTGCCCTCCGTGGACACTGACTGCAGACCCATGATCCAGGGCATACATACAGGCAAAATACCCATACACATAAAATAAAAATAAACAAAGTCTCAAAAACATCAAAACTCATGGAAAAAGAAATTAGCATAATCTTATATCTAACCAAGAAATTGAATTTTTAAAGTTTTCCCACAAGCCAGATGCAATGGCTTACAGCTGTAATCCCAAGTGCCTGGCAGGTCAAAGCAAGAGGATAAAGATGGGTTTGAGGCCAGCTTACTTTACACAATAAGTTCAAGGTCAGCCTGAGCTACAGGGTGAGACCTTGTCTCAAAATAAAGCAAAGCAAAACATGCACACCCCAAGTCCCCAGACATGAAAACGGAAAACAACTGTCCCACAAAACTCTAAGTGTGCTTCTTATTTCTTGTAGATAACTTGACAGATCCTAAAGTCATGGAGCTCAGCCAAGGAACTGCCTCGATCACATTGGTCTGTGGCCCTGTCTGACTGATCAGTGCTTGACATGGGAGGACCCTGCCCATTGTGGGTGGAACCCTCCCTAGGCAGCAGCTAGGACTGAGCTGTACAAGAAAGCTAGAGAGGTGCGGGCATGAGAGAGAGTAAGTCAGAGAGTGAGCCAGCAAGCGGCGTTTCTCGTGGTTCCCATTTGAGTTTCTTGCCTGAATTCTCTGTGATGGATTGCGACTTGGAAGTGTAAGTCAAGCAAACCCTTCCTCCCGCCCCTACATTTCTTTTGGCCCATGGTGTTTATCACAGCAACAGAAAACAATCTAGGATACCCAGGCAGTATGATTGTTGCAAACTCCCAAAAAAGCAGAGGCAGAGGTACCACTTCCAGATCCCTTTTTGAAGACACTATAGCTGCAATACCAAGACGTGACAAAGAAAGAAGAAATACAGCCCCAGAGCAAATGTCTCACATGCTTATGCAGACATATGGAATGCTGATGTAACGATATGTTTATCCAAGCGAATGCCATTCCAGTTCCAAAATGTTCTCATTCACCTTATATGTGTCTGCATATGTACATGTGTGTATGATACACGTGTGTACACACACACATAGGGATGATATGTATGTATTAGCTACTTTTCTGCAGCTGTGATAAATCACTATGGTCAAGACAACTTATATGAGACAGAGCTTACTTTGGCTTACGGTTCCTGAGGCATGAGAGTTCATAATGGGAGGCAGCATGGCAGCAAGGAGTAGACGTGGCGGCTGAAGCAAGAAGCTGAGAGGCCACACCTTGGACTCTAAACCCAAAGCAGAGCAAGCAAACTGAAAGCAGATGAGGCTATTTTAGTCTCAAAGCCCACCCCCAGTGACTTACTTCCTCCAGCCAGGCTGAACCACGCAAGCCTTCCCCAAACAACGCCTCCAACTGGGGACAAAGTGTTCAAGTGCTAGAGACTATGGAGGACACTTGTCATTCAAACCACTACAGTATGTGGAGAGGAGAGAAGGGAGCAGAAGAGAATGAAAAATACAAAGAGTCCAGGCCCTTTCCAGGTCTTCTCAATAGAAAGTGAGACTTAGGGCTTGGGGAGAAAGCTCAGTCAGTGGGGCAGAGGCATCCATGTGAAGCCCAGACTACAGATTCCCAGAAGTCATATAAATGGCAGGCAGTGGTGGCAGCCTCCCTGTAACCCCAGTTCTCAGGAGGTAGAGACAGGGGGCCCTTGGGAAAGGCTGGCTGGCTAGACGAGTCAAATGGGTGAGGTGTGGTTTCAGTGTGAGACCCTGCCTTCAGGAAAAAAAAACCCTCATTCCACAACCTTAGTTGGAGCAGGGGACTTGATGGCTACACCGAGGAGCAGCAGTGATGTGGAGTTTTTCTGTGGCTCTCGCTCCACACTCTGTTGTAGCCTCTCCAGCAAAGCCTGCCTCCTGCAGGGGCTAGATATGATCATCCTCAGAATGAGCATGCAGGGATGATTTCCTGTGAGTGAAGACCACATTCAAGGAAAGGCTCTAGGAGTATTCTAGTGCACGTGGGTCACCCTAACCTGATGTGGGACAATTGTATTCTGTCTATTATATTTTAAATAAACTCTGATTGGTCAGTAGTCAGGCAGGAAGTATAGGCGCGACAACCAGACAGATTTAACCTTTTAAAGCAGATGCTTGCACTGTACTAGAGGTCTTTAGAGACCCAGGGTGAAGGGGACTAGGGATCCAGGGTGGAGAAGGGGAGAAGGGGTCCCCTGTAGAGGACTACACCACAACCACTTAAGATGAGGCAGGCCTATGCACAGGGATAGGAAGAGAATCTCCAAGGGAGAGTGATAATTTTTGAGCAATAATGAGAAAAACTGTATGGATAATATTGTTTTATATGTATTCCATGGAGTGAAAGGAAGGTGGAGGCAGGAAGGGGCACAGGGATAGAGGCAGCAAATGCTCATTTTTGCATCAACTCTCTGAAAGACACAATGATGGTAGTTAGCTGGAGTTGGAGGTAAGAGGGGCAAGGTTCTTCATATTGGGAATTTTTTTATCATATCTTCTTTGTATCAATTTATTTTTCAAACTATCTTAGTCTTTCTTTCCCCCCAAATAGAATACATTATTAGAAATAAATACAGTAAAAGATAGAGAAGACAGATTGCTATCCCATAATTAGTGGGTGATATAATTAACTTCAGCTGTCAACTTGACACAGCCCAGAGCCACATGAGAAAAGGACATCTCTCGTGGGGAATTGCTCAGTGCACATTGGCCTATGGTCTTATGTATGAGGTAGCTTCTTTATTGCTAGTTTACACAGGAAGGTCCAGCCCACTGTGGGCAGAGCCGTCCCTAGACAGGTGAGTCTGGGCTATATAAGAAAGGTAACTAAGAAGCCAGCAGGAATGAGCTAGCAAGCAGTGCTCTTCCTGGGTACCCATTTGAATGCCTGCCCTGGCTTCCCTCAGCGATGGACCACGAAAGGTAAATTAAACCTTTTCCTCCTCCAAGTCATTTCTGGTCAGTGTTTTATCACAGCGACAAACTCGAACTAGGAAAGCGAGCGACAGTAAATGGTAAAACATGTGTGCGGCTGCCTCAGCTCTTGAGGGAAGGCGTCACATGTGGGTGGACAATAGGAGATGCTCTTCTGGAGGAGAACATTGATTAACCCTTAAAAGGCAGCATTCGGCTGGCAGAAAAAAAGTTAAAATACCTGTCACGGTGATAACATGCCTGTAATCTCAGCCATCAGGAAAAAAAGGCAGGAGAACCGAGGGTTTGAGGTCAATTTGAACTACATAGAGAAACCCTGTCTCACAAAACAAACAAATACGGAGCTTTGTGGAGAGAGTTCATGGGTCTACTGTGGCCTCCAGGGGAAGGTCAAGGCTGACACCAGATGCATCTCCCATGAAGGCTCAGCTATCAGAGGAAATAGTCCAGGGCCAGGGAGTCAACTCCAGGGGTGCAGGTAAATGCAGTGCTGCAGAAATGATTGAATTATCATCACAGCCTTCATGCCCATTCCAGATCGCCAGCATGTGAAAGACGGAAAAGGCCTTGGTACCTTGGGGTCATCTTGAAGAGCCCCACTGCCGTCAGTGGAGATGAAATTTCCCAATCGGAACTGCCCAGAGTACCTACCCACCTCCATCACTGAACCACCTCTCGGTGTGAAAATTCTGTAAGAGGAGACCAGGTCCTCGCTGACATCTCTCTGTAGAGAGTTCCATCAAAATCCTGCCTTTGCCCCGTGTCCTTTCCTTGGCCACCCGTAACCAAGGAAACGAGATTCTATGGTAACAGGGAGGAGAAGAAGAGAGGCCTCTAGAGCCTTTTCTTGCATTCTTTCTCTCCTCTCCTGGAATCAAGGCAGTTGCATGGCAGAGAGAACATCTGTTGAGGGGGGGCTTGCTCTCACTTTCCAGCAGGAAGGGACCAAGGCACAAGTGTGGTTTAGTGACTGACACCCAGTTACAACCTGAAGGGTGGTGTTGCAGGTACCCAACCTTATGCTTGCCCAAGTGGAAGAGTCCAGCTCCCTCCAGTATCTATAATATAGTGTCTTAAATGTCTCACTGTAAAAGATGCAGACATTTTGCTTAAACGTACATTAGATCATGTATAAGCAAGCCTAAACACTGGAAGACGGAATTACAATTTTGTCAGTCTCGGCCGAGGCTGACCTGGGCTTGGTTTTGCCCTGCCTTTCAGTTTCCAACCTTCTCCTCTCATTAGCCCTTCTAGCTGGCTCTTTGGCTCTCTGCTTCTCCATCACCCTGTTTCTGTAGATTTCTCCTGAGATCTGCCTTCCTGCCTCCTCCTGACCCGGCTCACCTGCCACTCTCAGGATGGAGTAGCTTCGGTTATTAGTGAAGACTGTTTCTGGGGCCAGGGTCTAGCTCCTGCCCAGGCTGACTGCAGTTCTCCTCCATGCAGAACCCTCTTCCTTTCCTCCTGTGACTTTAGAGTGGATAGGCAGGCTAGGCAGAGGACTCCAGGCGGATCAAAGGAGACCTTCCTGAGGGAAGTCAGAGCATTACAAAACACAATACCATGATGATGTCATAAATAATAAATTGGGTAGGGCTCTGCACAAGCATAAGGACACTGTGATCTTTTGTTTGCTGAATCTTGCTTAACATTCTTGAGATTTCTTATCTGAGTTTAAAAACCTCATCACTCATTTCTTTCCTTAAACGGGTGTCTAAAGGATCCTTCTAATCACCCACATAGACTCCCTTTTGCAGAATTTCGGCCACTGTCCTGTTTTGTTGTTTCTGTTTGCTTTGTTTGAGACAGGGTCTCACTTTATAGCCTAAGACTCAAAAACCACCTGTCTCAGCCCCCCCCCCCCCTACCAGGGCTGGGAATAGAGCCACCACACCCTGCTAAGACCGGTTCTGGTTGTTTCTTCTTTGTCTGTGCTAAACAAGCATTCTACCAGGAAGGGACACTCAGCAGAGACACAGGTCCTGCTAACACCCACCAGTCAAAATGGATTGATCGTGAACTCCCTCTCAACGCCACTCTTTTGATCATGATAAAATTAACACAAAAATTGAACACTAAAAGGAAGTGATCAATCCTCTGGTGGCCTGTGGTCCCATGTGAGTCCACTTGATCACCTCAAGCCAACAAGATCTTCCTTGGTTCCTCAGTTCCATAGGACAAGTTTCCCTCCAAGCCCATGGGCTGACAAGAAGGCCCGGGTGTGGGTCTCTTCCTGGGAGTATGTTTGCACCCTGTTGTAGCAGGTCTCCACCAGCAGGCATGAAATGCTCCACGGCTCAGGAGGCTAAGGACTGAGCTGCATGCCAGGCTGGCTCTCTGGGAGGCCTGCTGCTCCTGCACTTCCCCAGCCCCTGCACATCCCTGTGCTAAGCTGCAAGGCCCACCAAAGCCTTTACCTTCCCACACCTCCCCTCCTGTGCGTGTCTGCTTCTGTCTCCAAATTGCTTCTTTTATTATGGGGCATGTTAGATCAGGTGTCCACCCTAATGATCTAATTACAATTTGATTGAATTAACCTGATCATCCTATTTCCAAATCAGGCCCCATCCACAGGTCTTGGGGTTAAGACTTTGACAAGTTTGGGGATAAAAAATATATAACCTGGGACTATGGTAGAGGAGCCAGCAGGCAGGCTACAGATGGGAGGCTTCTTCAGGACATGCTGAGAGGAAGCTCAGAGAAGCAGGGAGGGGTCCCCTGGCCAGGGCTGCTTTCTTTGGAGATAGGAGACTCTCCTTTGGGGATGGAGGCATCAGGCAACAGTTCTTTGCGGGCTGGGCTTCTGGTAGCTGCTAGTTTTGGAGAAGTCTCCATTTATCAAAGCAGTTCCACATTGTCTTTAGCTCTGTGGTTCTCAGTACGCTCTGTGTTGTCGTTTCTAGAAAAAGCCCTGCCGATGTGGATAGTAGGAAACCTCTGCACTGGACAGCCACTCTGCTGAGCTGCTCCTGGAAGAACAAAGGAAGAGCAAGGACATGCCCTCCTGATGGCCAATTTCGAAAGCCACATAGTGATGTTTGTTTCCTAAACAAGAATCGAATGTTTGTCACTTGCTCTATTTAATTATGACTCGAGAGATTTGCTAACATTACACATTCTGTCTGCAGTGCTTATTTAATTTTGGTATCAAAGAGACAGGGTGGCTAAACAGTCACCAAGTAACAAGTGTTGAACCTCAATAAATAGCATTTTAGTAATCGGGTTCTGAAATGCATAGGTCGCCTCTCCCTGTTCGTTCTCTAAGAGAAACATTTTAATTATCTATTGACACGTATTGCGCATAGAACAACCTTCTTTTTAGAAGATAAATGGGCTTATAGGCGAGCTGGGTTAATTAAAAGCCAGTGGAGTATTACAAGTGTATTTGCCAGGGAATGTTCGCTGTAGGAGGGGAGGGGACAGCTCTTAACAGTTGTCAGAATTCTGTGAATGTATTGTTTAATAACCACTTGGCACTTAATTATTTCGGGGTGGTGATCGCTTACATCTAGACTAAGTACTGTTCCAGTTAACTCTTCTAAACGGCTCCTTGCCAGCAGTGTTAATTTTCTAGGTCAGACCACACTAAGTGGTAATATAGGCGATTGGACCAGAGGGGTTCAGGACTATGGGCCTGTCCCAAACAAATCCTGCTCTGATGATGGATGCCCAGAGGAAAAGTCCAAGTTCAGCACCAGCAGTAAGGACAATTCTGGAAAGGTCTATCATCAAAATGGCTCTTGGTTCTGGAAGTTCAGAGAAGAGTCACATATCATGACTGAAGTGTTCGGCAGAGAGAACAAGAGGCCAGGGTCCCACTGTCCCTAGCGACTTAAGGACTTCCCAGCAGGCCTCATGTCCTAACAGTGCCACCATCTCTGGTATCACCATTCTGGGGATCAAACCGTGAAGAGGCAGACCTTTAGGGGATAATCTTCCAGATGTTAGCAACCCCATTCTACACTTCCAGATCTATCCACCCCACTCATGTCTCTAAGGCCCACTTGAGCCTTGCCTGCTCTCTTCCCTTTGCCACAGGATTGCAGCTGTGCATGAACTTGGCACCGCAGGATGCATTAGCAACCATCATCAACCAGTCTACGATGAACACACAACAGGGCCAGTGAGCAGTTCTGGTTGCTTGAAGCTATGGTGTCTTGGGGATGTTTGCTAAGTCAGCATAATGAAGCCTATACTGATCTTCCACATTCCCACAGCCATGAGAAGCTCATATGAATGAACACTTGACAGCGTAAGTCATTAATGGACCCTTCCTGACCCCAACCCAGCCTTCTGTAATAGTGTCTGGATGAAGATGGTAGGGTTCTGAGGAATGTTAAGAACCTTTCCTTAGGTGGTAAGAAGACCCAGCCCCAGGATTACATGTGAGTCCTGGTTCCTGCTCAGACCTGCCACGGCCTACTGGCCTGTTACTATACCTAGGACAGCTTTTGTGAGGAGTTTGGAAAGAAACACAGGAGCAGAAGCCACTGAGCAAACATTGTGTGTGTGGGTTCCTACCATTCATTCTCTTTCTTGCCTCTGATAAAGGCACACCAATTTTCCTTAAAGAGCCCATCTCTCCTTGCACTTCCAGGTCCTGTCCTTGCACTCCCAGGTCCTGTCCTGCACTCCCAGGTCCTGTCCTGCACTCCCAGGTCCTGTCCTGCACTCCCAGGTCCTGTCCTGCAATCCCAGGTCCTGTCCTGCACTCCCAGGTCTTGTCATCACTCCCAGGTCCTGTCCTTGCACTCCCAGGTCCTGTCCTTGCACCCCAGGTCCTGTCCTTGCACTCCCAGGTCCTGTTCTTGCACCCCCAGGTCCTGTCCTTGCACTCCCAGGACCTGTTCTTGCACTCCCAGGATATATCCTCAATTCTATGGGTGAATGTAAAGTCTCAAGGCCACAAAGTAACACAGGGACAGAGTTAAAATTAGTGCCTGGACCTCTAACCTCCGGCCTCACCCTTCAAAACCACGTGGTGACCCATGTGGTGACCCACCAATAGTCTGGGGACACAGTGAGAAAACTGGATGGAGACTGCCAGCACTCAAAGGGAGTTGTCTAACTCCCTCCGCGGGGACACTGTCTTTTACTCTTCAGCCCCTCCCATAGCCTCCTTGCTATCTAGACACATGCCCACATCCCCCACCACCACCCCAAGGCTGACCAATCCTGTTTGTTCAAAATTCTCTCCATCCCAGGCCTGGGAATGCGAGAGAAGAGTGGCAAGTCACACAAAGGAATAGCCAGTTAGGGCTGAGGGCTCCACTGTCTAGGAGTGGCAGGACCAGATGCACTGGGGACCAGAGACTCTTTCACTGAGCCCCACAAATCCCACCAACGCTGCTGCTGGGTAGTTTGTGGGGCCCTGTTCAGGAGCCCCTTCAGTTGCCAGCGCTCTGACCAGACCAGATGCTAAGCCGTAGCCCCCCACCTCCAGGGAAGGAAGTGAGAGGACTTAGCTGCCTGGTTGTGAGCAGAGTCCTTGGGAGCCACAGGACAAGGACAAGCAAGGAACTGATTGCATTGCCCTTGGCAACCACACGTCCCAGCAGGTGGAGTCAATACAGCAGGCTCTGGGATGTGACTTCCTGAAGCTAGGCTAAAAAAAAATCTATAATGTTCTTGGGAAGAACCAATCTTTCTCCAGGAAGCATGAGTCTCCTCCCATCTGTGGGTAGCTTAGAGGGTTCCAGAGACTAAACTCAGGGGGTCACTAAGGCTCAGACCCCAGATCAATAGCCTGTAAGGGACAGGGCACTTCCCATATTCGCTTACTTCTTCACCGGTACCTCAGGGCCCCATCTTCAGATGGACTCCAAAGAAAATGTGTCTTTTGTGGGGTTTTTTTTGTCTCTTCTTTCAGGCCTATTGTTACACAGAAACCTAATGTTAATTGCACTTGCTAATGTGCTAATATGAGGCTGAGTCTAGAAAACTCTTGGCACATATTAACTCATTTGAACCTCAGAAGAACCCACCCCATGGAGAAGATACTATTAGCATTGCCATGCGGGGACTGAATCACAGTCATAGAGCTTTTAAATTTGTTTGCCCAGCATCACAGAGCTCATCATGGGTAGAGACAGCACAGCCTGTGCCCTTATACATACGTTCTCACTCCTCCAGAGACAAAGTAAATCAAAGTTGCAGGGCTAGCTCTTGCCTACCAGTGGCACTCAGATAAGCCACCCAACCTCCCTGACCTTCATTTCGTCAGTGTGGATATGATGACCATAATCCCTACTTTATAGGGTAATGGCAGATTGTCTGTTTTTCAGTGATGGAATGAAACATGTAACCTCAAGGACGCTGTTTGGCATTGTCCCTGAACCATGCTCCCAGCCCCAAGATTTAGATGACCCGCCAGCCTCTCTGTTACTGCTGCCCATCCTTCCCTGGGTTTGCCCCTATTGAATCACTTGCGTTGCTGCCATGCGCCCCGCTGACCTCTTCTCTAGCCAGTTCAATCGCCTCTGAGACTTCAACCAGATTTTGTCTCCTCGGAAGAGGCACCCTTCCCAGTCACGCGTGGTCTGTTGCTTTAGTGTTTTCCCACAAGCCTGCACATCCTGAGGTCATCATCACACCAGACTGCAAGTAAGTCCACGTCCCTAGACACACCCTCCTCATCCACCGGATTGAGCTTTACAAGACCTGGGAGCTTTCTCTGCCCTGTATCCATAGTCTCCAGCAAGGTGCCTGGAACAAACATTGGTAAATATTTGTTACATAAATATAAATGAAAAAGTTAATATGCATGTTTTACTTCATACCTCCTAAAAGATGGCAAGTATCTTTAAAGTGAGAGCCATGTCTTGCTATTTGTTCCTTAATTTCTCCCCATACCTAGCGCCATCTAAGCAGAGCTAGGATATGATAAGGTGAGTGATGTACGTGGGCATGACATGCAAAGAGGGTCCAGCTCTTCTCCTAGCACCGTGCCATAGCAGTCCAGCCACAGAAGATCCTCAGTCCACGGCATCTGATTAAACTACTAAGTGAGCCGATACTTGATGTCATGGCTATGTCGTCAACTTGACTACATCTGCAATTAACTAAAGCACAAGTGGCTGGGCGTACTTGTGAGTGACTTCTTTTCTTAATTGTTTAAAGTGGTAGGTCCTACTTCTATTCTGGATCTTAGAGGTGGGAAGATACACCCATAAGCCAGATCTTTTGAGATGGGAAGAGCCACACCTTCTACTGGTAGCCTGTAGAAAGAACATAGAAGGAAGCTTTCTCTCTCTTTGCCTGCTTGCTCTTGCTCTTAATAGCAAGTCCATTCCTTCACTGGCATTAGAGCCTACTTCTTTGCGATTCTGGTATATACTAAAGACCAGCTGAGACATCCAACCTTGTAGATTGAACAACTCCTGGATTCTTGGACCTTCTGTGGGTAGACAGCCATTGTTGGACTTCCTAGATCACAGCCAGTAAGTTATTCTAATAAATCCAAGTTATTCTAATAAATCCCATATGACACACGTTCACCCCGGACTTCACTCGCCCAGGGCTTCCTACATCCCTGTATCTGATGCAGAGCTTGGTCCCATGAATATGGTGGTGGTTGTTGGGTTCAGGAAGCAGAGACTGAGCAAAGTCCCGTGGCATGAAGACAGAGGAAATGCAAAGCACAACCCAAGAGGGTCATATGGAAATCAGTTAGGTGGGGAAAAGAGGACATTTCAGATGGAGGGTTGGATGAACAAAGCCAGAAAAATGCCTTGTTCTTTGGGGCTCGGAAAACTCATCTGACTGGAACCCAGCCTCTATCCAATGAATTTGTTCAAAATCCAAAAATCATGACCCAGTCATCATTTCACTGAATCCCTGACACAAGAGAATTACAAATTACTCCCAAGTCGTTGCTGAGGAGACTAAGTGTTGAAGCCAGTAGGCCCACTGGGGCCTCTAATGGCTCCTGCGGCAGTGTCTGCTTCCATGGCAGTCTACGCTCATGGCTCGCTGTTTAGTGCCCTTTGTTGGGTCCCCTAGTTTCACTGTGCTCCTCCTGTGGGTTCATAGCTTCCCACAACCCTGTTTTAGGAGCCTGTTTTTAGATACTTCGAAATCACTTGGGTTTAAGTTGTGTTAAGCAGCTGAACAGAGAGGTTTAGGGGTGGGTGGGGGCTGGGGGTGGGGAATGGGACTTGTTTAGTCTCCCCTGCCCAGCCATGGCAAAATGGAAACAAAATAACTAAGGCCTCAAAAGCAGGCTTTGGCTTAAGTAAAAACAGAAATTGAAAGGCTCTGGGCAAACAATGTGGACAGCATGTCACTGCTTTCTGAAGTGTCACCCAGACCAGGCTTCATTCAGCCAGGGAGGAGTGTGCCTGCCTCCTTTGTCTGTGTGGCTGAGAGCAAAGCAAGAGGATTAGCCAACCCCCTGTGGACAAAGATACAAGCTTGAAATGCAGCTCCGGACGCCTTAGCTGGGGGGTCAAGAAGGTAGCAGTGTCCAGAGCAGCCCTGCCGGGCTCCCCATTGCCCACAGATAGCTGAGTGACCCAAAGAGCTGGTGGGAGGTCACAGCAGGGGCGTTTCCATTTTAACCCCATTGTTTAGCCAAATGAAGCCAAGATGTTCCTGCCCCCCACTGGAGAAGTCAGCCCAGCTTCAATAATTTCTGACTGCTGACAGATAATTCAGAGATATTGGATATTTCACCACCTGGGGACTGCCCTTCACCACCACAGCAATCCGTTACTGCCCGCCAACCAGGGGCCATGCAGAGGCCCCGGGCCCCCTCACGCCTTTACGATCAAGCTCCCGTGTCTTGAAAAATATTGCTTGAATTTATTTATATAATCAGGTTAGGAAGACGGTGAGTTATTGTGAAGTCAGCGTTCTTCTGTCTTCCCCCACTAATCCTTTGTTTGAGATTCTGCTCACAGGACTCCGATTACTAATGCAATTACATGCTACCTGGTAAAGGGTAATCCGAAAGAAATGAAGCCCCTTCCCACATCATATTTTTTCACTCAGAGCACCTGGCTCGTAAAGCTGAGTGCTGACCTAAGTCAATTAGCTACTGACTTTATGATCACCTCCATTTGAGGAACATGTATATAGACTCTTGCTGATGCCCTCACAAGTGCATCTGTCATCTCAAGAGGAAAGGCTGGCTCTCGGTGGTGCAGCAGGCTCTGGTGGTCTCTGAGGAAAAATCAAGTTTCAAAGAGCGCTGCCGGAAACAGGTGTTCAGAACAGGGGTGGTTCTAGTAACAGCAGAGCGCAAGGCTACCACCCATCCAAGTCATGTGTGTGTGCTTTATCCTGGTGTCGCTGAAGTTAGAGGCTTCCTACGGTCCCCTTGGTCCTCACGGGTCCTTCTCCACTCACCTTGGGACAAATGTGCACGAGCAAGCGCGTTGTTCTTGCGTCACTCTGGCCATAATGGCAGACAGGAACAACAAAGCAACAAAAACCAAACCAACCAAAACAACAACAACAAAACCTTAAGAGAAGAAAGGTTTGGGCTCACGGTTTCTGGTGCCAGCTCTGTATGGCTAAGAATGCATGGCAATTGGAGGATGTGACACAGGCTCCTCATGCCATATTGGAATAGGAAGCATAGTGCATCACAGGAACCAGGGAAGTTATAACCCTTTCAGTTCCACAGTGACTTTTTTGTGCCCAAGTGACTTGCTTGGGCCTACTAAGCCCTACCTCCTAAAGGCTCCACAGCCTTCCACAACTGGCAACACCAGATAGAGAATAACCTTGGAGAACTGAGTCTAGGGGTTCAAATTCAAACCATAACAAAGAATAAGAGGGCTGCAGACTCTAAGACTATTTTTCCTAATGTGGCACAGGGGTTATAACATCGAGAACCTAAAATCCTAGTCTGTTATCATTTCTGCCATGAACCATGTTCTATCACGGATGGAATTTATATGTGGCTGAATTTTCCTGGAGGAAAGGCAGAACGTCTTCCCTTCGAAGACAGCCTGTTTTGACAGGAGGAAAGGAAATACATGCAAACCACGGGAGGATGAGAATCATCACAAGTCATGAAAAGGAGACAAGTCCAGACCAGAAAGAACTTTATAATGTGGCTGAATTTTCCCAGGAAACCAATGCAGAGAGGAAAAGAAGAGGATGGCTTCATCATACTTGAAAGAGTGGGAAAAGGGAGAGGGCACTATGAAGAAGGCAAACCTGTCGCAGGAGCAAGTCACTTGTCAAGCAGCTGTGTGATGACACTTCAGACATATGATATGCCTGTAGTAAGAAGGCCACTAGTTAGTTTCCAGCCACTTAGCCCCAAAATAATCACATAGAAACTGTATTATTTAAATTACTGATTGGTCCATTAGTTCTAGCTTCTTATTGGCTAACTCTTACATATTAATTTAACCCATCTCCATTAATCTGTGTATTGCCATGTGGCAGTGGCTTACCGGCAATGTTTCAGCATGTCTGTCTCCCGGGGGGCTCCATGGCTTCTTCTAACTCCTCCTTCTTCTTCCCAGCACTCAGCTTAGTTTTCCCCGCCTAATTAAGTTCTACCCTGCTATAGGTCCAAAGCAGTTTCTTTATTCATTAATGGTAATCACAGCATATAGAGGGAAATCCCATATTACCTCCCCTTTTCTGTTTAAATAAAAAAGGAAGGTTTTAACTTTAACATAGTAAAATTATTTATAACAAAACAGGTATCAAGCAAGAATTACAATTACAATATTTATATCTACCTTATCTTTTATCATAACTAAGTAAAACTATAACTATAAATTCTTCAACTCCATCAAAGACTACAGAAGGATATAATATTACCTAAGTAAACAGGAAGTACATTGTAAGCAACTTCCAAAACTCTAGAATTGACAGAGACTTCTTGCTGCCTGGACAGTCACCCAAAGTTCTTCTGTATCATTGGGGCATTCATCTTCAGCCTACAAGCCCATAGTATCTGACAGACTTTTCCATGAAGCAGAAAATTTCAAAGACAGTTCTATCTATATTGGCAGTTTCTTCTGTGTACTGTAGAATGTCTAGCAGACTATTTCATGAAGCAGGAACCCTGAAGGGTTGTTTCACCTTTAGGCAAGTTCAGCAGTCATTTCTCTGTGTGTCCTGCATGTCCAGTTAAGGAGTCTAGGCAAGAGCAGTTTCTTGCACAAATGGCTAGCAAACTCCATAAGGAGCCTCTTCGATGCCCATCTTTCTCTTGAAGTAACTGGTGCTGCCAGGAGCAGACATGTCTCTGTCATGAAAAGTCCTAACTTCTTAAAACATTTTAAATGCCATATTGTGTAGTCTTTGAAAGGTTTGAAGAATACCTATCTATCTGAAATACATCTCTGTACATCTAGAAAATCTAACTAACATGACTACAAGCTTGACTATTATAGATGATTATCTGTTAACCTGTATTTCTTAATTATACATTACATTTCTAAATGAGCTGCACAAACACAATACCTTAATCAAGAGCAGAAATACACATTTAACAAAATTGACCTTAAATTTGTATCAATAAACCAAGATCCAAACCAATGCAAAGAATCCACCTCTATAGCATATCCCCCTTTAAATGTAAAGAAACATTTATAAATAATATTTGAGAATATGGGAGCAGTTCTTCTCCATACTGCTTCCTGTTGTTTATTGGGCAAAATAAGTTTTTGAGGGGTGTTCAAGGTGACCTTTCAGGGGTTCTTGTTCCATTAAACCACATTAGTCTGGAAGCAATCCACAGGTTCTCATCTTCTATGGAAAAAAAAGAATTTCTTCCAAAGCAACATATCCTTAGACCCATATTTTGAATTCAAGATACCTTTAAAATATATATGTTGCTTTAGCTTAGCAGCCCATACAATGAAATGTCTCTCTGTACTTAGCTCCTTCACAGTCAAAAAATTTAAAGAAAACACAATAATATATAACCCAGACTCTCTTTGCATATTCCATTTTTTACATGGCTTTTCTTCCTCTATTGATTTTTAATGTTTATTTTATATCTTTACTCCTTTAATATATGACTGTCTGTACTCTGTCTCTTTAAAGACTTTACCTTTTTTTAAAAAACCATTTACTTCTTTTTATAACTCTCTATACTTATTTTCTTCTCTCTTGCAAGCCTACATACATTTATTCAACACTGAGACTCACTTAGAGGTCTTTTATGTCTGAATCTGTCCTATTGTGTATCTGTATTTCTTTACTGTCTTGAAGAGCTTTTAAAATGGTAAGCAGCTTGGTTGCAGCTGCTCTGGATGCTGGCTCCACCTCTCCCTGCTTTCAAAATGGTGGAGGTACCATTACTATCAGCTCTGGGACTGCCAGGTAGGAGCCATGCTCAGCACTTTAAATCTGAGAATGAGCATGCAGCACATAAACCCTTTTTATCTGAGTAATAGCTAAATATGCCATACAGAGTATTGCATGACCTGGAAATCTCTCTGTGTATGGCGGCAGGAATCCTCTATGCTCTCCTGCCTGTGCACGACGTATATGTGTTTTCTATCTGTGGGTTATACTTCAATTAAAAGTTTCCCTAAATGAAAGTGGTTGCCTCTGAGGCCCAAGAGAAAGGGGAGGAGATAGGACATTGTTCTTTTCCGAGGCCTACCTCATCGATGACTCTATTAATTTTAGCTGCATGTGTATATTACTTGGATAAAAACTAATTATTTTCATGCTGCTTCATATTAGACCATTGGGTGACTTCTTGAATATAAAAAGTGCAATGGCCCCTAAAGGCAAATTCCCTGTGTTGCGGTCAAGCTCCAGGAAGATGGCTATCAGCTGACTTAGGGAAGTGACTTTCTAAGCATTCCACCTCCAATAACTTGGCTAGTGAGGCCCTGCCATGAAGTGCACAAGTCCAAGAGATTGGAACAGGCTTTGCCAGGCAGCTGCAAAGGGGAGGCACCTCAGCCAGGATTCTGCAGAACATACTTCGTCTGAGGAATCTGAGTTTTGTTTCTTGTTTGCTTTCTTTTTTTTCCACATTTAATTTTTTATTATTGCATTATAAATAGTACCATTCAAAATTTCCACCTCCTCTGCTCCTCCCATTTCCCTCCCGCTTCCCCACTCCCCCTCCCCTTTCCCCTCCAGTCCTAAGAGAGGGCAGGTTACCCTGCCCTGTGGGAAGCCCAAGGCCCTCTCCCCTCCATCCAGGCCTAGGAAGGTGTGAATCCAAACTGACTAGGATCCCAAAAAGCCAGTACATGCAGTAGAATCAAATCCCAGTGCCATTATCATTGGTTTCTCAGTCAGTCCCCATTGTCAGTCATATTCAGAGAGTCTGTTTCGATTACATGCTCGTTCAGTCCCAGTCCAGCTGGCCTTGGTGAGCTCCCACTAGATTGGGCACACCATCTCAATGGGTGGACGAATCCCTTGTGGTTCTGACTTCTGTGTTCATCTTCTCCCTCCTTCTGCTCTTCAACTGGGCCTTGGGAGCTCAGTCCAGTGTTCCAACGTGGGTCTCTGTCTCTATCTCCATCCGTCGTCGGATGAAGATTCTTCTCTTCGACTGGACCTTGGGAGCTCACTCCATTGCTCTGGTGTGAATGTGGGTCTCTGTCTCTATCTCCATCCATCGGACAAAATTTCTATGGATGTGATCAAGATATTCATCAGTGTGACTATGGGACAATGATAGTTCCGGCACCCTCTCCTCTGCTGCCCAAGGACCTAGCTGGGGACATCCCTGTGGACACCTGGGATCTCCTCTAGAGCCAAGTATCTTGC